>KZ068234.1:53069-70460 GCA_002091845.1 Anopheles cracens | reverse complement strand
AACGCGCAACGAGCAAGTTTCGGGGTGGCGTGCGCGCGTGGCAGATGATGTTTGCCACTCTCTTGACGAACGAAAAAAAAATGAAATAAAATAAACCAACCTCGCAGAAGGAAAAAAAAACCCAAACTCCATTACTCAAGAACTGAAACACAAACAAACGCTATTTTCATTCCATCAAACTCCACAGCCTCCGCGGCGCCCGCGGGAAAAGCTGGGTAAGCGGCAGCGCAGGAACACGGCAGAACGATTCTTGTCCTTCGAAAATTAGCGGCAGAAAGAGCAGCGTGTGCAGGAGGGCGATATCCTCGGCGACGGAACCGAGGAAACCGCCGGCGGGCAAAACACAATACACATGCTGCTGCTGCTGCTGTTGCTGGGGCCTGTCCCTCTTTTCCACCCGGCGCCGTGTCGGGTGACAGGGGGCGGATTGGATGGATTTTTAATTAAAGAGAAAATGAATTACAACACTCCGCCGCACGAGTGAGATCAAGAATGTTCCAGTGCGCGTAAAGTTTCTTCGTGCCAGCGAACTGACGCCACGGGTAATCTGGATGGATCTCGGTGCTTTCCGCCGAGAATGTACGATAGGAGCTGATAGGCAATTAGCCGAATCTCATTTTTTCGATTGCATTTACAATGATCTTCACACGATCAACCTAGTTACCAGATGAGAACTCAAGACTTGCTTTAGGAAGAATTTGTCTTAGAAGTACAAACAACAGCAACAGATGAAAACCAGCGAGAAAATAGTCTAAACCAAGTTTTTGTTTTACTCATTCAATTCATAGTAGCGCTATTTTTATTAATAAATCATCAATTAGCCAAAGCTATCTAATAAAACAAATTTATATTAAAAAAATCTCAATATTAAGTAACTTTATACAATTTCCCCGAAAATGAAAAATAAATATAAATGAATGTAAACAATGCAAAAAGTCTCCGAATAAAACGAAGATAAATGTAAAAAAGAAAAAGGAAAATTGGTACTAGAAAAAAAAGTTACACAAATCGTAAATACTTCAAAAGAGATCAGAGCAGTCACATGTAAAATAAAAGCAACATAAAAAATATAAAACATATAAACTGCCATACATAGAAATAAATATATCAAATCAAAAAGCCATTGGTAATGAAGTAAAACATTTTTTTCAGATCATCGTCAATTGATTATAGCAAACCGCACAAAGAAGCGCTTGTTATATTTACGCTATATTTACGCAGAAAAACCCCCCCCCCCCTCCCCGCCCATCGTACACCACTAACAGGTATGATAGGCAGCGTTAAGTTAATTTGAATATGTGTTGTTCGGTGGAAGGCCAAACGAACAGCGGCAAAAGCTAGGAGAGCAAGCCCGCGTCGAACGTGTCTATATGCATCAATGCATAAATAACGGATTACACATCGAGCGCCGTCCGGAATGTTGCCACCGACGCGGGAGTCATAAATAATAATTTTACATATTTCCAGCAGGAGGTTCCATATTCTGGCGCTTCGCGAGTATCGAGCGGCGAAATAAAACGAACACCTTGATAGTGCGACTATCATATTTGTGCAAGTCGGATAAAATCCTCCACGAACGGGCCAGCTAGCTTTCTTCTAAGGATGCATGAGAATAGGGGAAAGACAGAAAAAAAAACAGACAGGGAGATTCGGAAAACCCTTCCGCCCAAGGGACACGTGAGTGAATAAATCAGCACCGAAGACCCATACCGCGTTCGCCCGCGTTATCGGAAAGCATCGGAAAAACGGACTAAACGTGGAGTTAGGCGAGAGATACCAATCGAACGGGAGGTTATTCCCGGACAACTATCGTTTTTATGTTTCGTTCCTCCCATCGTCTTTTCCGAACGGTTTCATTCGTAACGCTGCGACGTGGGGCGAGTATTATAAATGGAGTTAAAAGTGCACTTTATATCGCCTTGATCCGTCGCCGCTCTATAAAACACCGGCAGGAATCCAGCGACTCACACTCCACAGCGCCCGAGAGGGCAGAGGGAAAATTGAACCAATTTTCCTCCGACCAATCGTCCACGAGGACAGTTTTCGTCCGAGCGTTCGCTCGTTTTCCCCCCATTAATATCAATCCCGGGTGGTGCTCTTTTCGGTTTTATTTCATTTTATATGCCCGATCGTTTTTATTCCTTACCCTGGTGCCGTCCGCGCGCACAGCAAGAAACCTCTCTCTCTCTCTTTCTCTCTCCCTCAATACGCTAATCAAAACGAATTGCTTATGATTATGATTGACAAAAACGCGCGACCTGTGCTGAACGGTGGACGCACGCAAATGGTTCTTCTCGGTTACGCCGGTTGGCGTGGCGAACAGTGAATTGAAACTTAATGAGATTCAAGATCTCGGTGGGGTGAAATTTGCCGATGAACCAGTGTTGCTATTTTCCTAAGCTAAATTCTTTTCTCCGCTCGCATCCAATTATCAGTTTCTGGTGTGCGAGCCTTAGCTGGCACATAGCAAAATAGCACGTACGCAGGCGCTCATCGCAACAAAACTTCGCACGAACACGGTGTGTTGGCATCGCGCAAACCATTTTTTTTTGTGGGTTATGCAGCAATAACAATAAAAAAGGGGTTAAAAGTGAAACCATCGCATGCATGTTTTAGTTCAATGATGTATTCAAAAAAAAACAGACACACAAAAGCTTGTAAATATTTACAGCGAAAAAACGACGAACGCACAACGTAAAGGATTCAATAGAACGAAAAATCGAACCAACCAACCCGGCTGGGCAGGGGGAGGTGGTAATTGATTTTCCATCTAGCGCAACTAATGAAAAGCCATTTGCTCGAATTGCGATCCACCCCCTCTTCTGCCTAACAGCGGTGTGTGCTTCATTTTGTTTCCGCACACCCTTAACACACTCAATTATTTTTCGGCGGAACCGTCGTGATACCTTCGTGCTCTTCGGCAAAAAAAACCCGATGGAAATTTGGCCCGAAACAGCTGACCGATCCACCACCCAAAAACTGCCATCAAAATTTATGATAATGATTATGGGTCATTTTTATTAGTATAATCGTCATTATTGTTCCCATTTCAGTGTTCTGTTTTTTTTTTGTTTGTTGCTTCGTTTTGTTTTGGGCTCACTTTCGGGTTCTTCTCCACTCGCCGCGGCTGGAAATGTGAACCGGCGTAGAAAGCATCAGATTTCCCGCGGGAAGAAAGCGGGCGCGCACGCAGGGTGGGCAGCCGAGCACCGAGAGCAGAGCAACCGAGTGCTTAAAACGCTATCGTCATAAATGGGGAAAAATGAAACTCATCCACCCTCGTTCACCGATCTGCATATTCCGCCTTGATCCGTCGCCGCTCTATAAAACACCGGCAGGAATCCAGCGACTCACACTCCACAGCGCCCGAGAGGGCAGAGGGTTTTTATCTTAAACTTTAAGAGACAGTTTCTCCGTATGGCACACACTGCA
Source organism: Anopheles cracens (assembly GCA_002091845.1). Lineage (NCBI taxonomy): Eukaryota > Metazoa > Arthropoda > Insecta > Diptera > Culicidae > Anopheles > Anopheles cracens. The sequence goes on along the minus strand of KZ068234.1, from coordinate 67,028 downwards.
AAACACGCTGTCCAATCACAAATCTTGTCAAACTTCAAATTTTGAATATTCTGAAGCATGTGAAGAACATTAATAAAGACATGTATTATTTGTGTATTTAATCTAACTCATTATACTTTGACATTAACCCACTCATAGGTTTAATAGGGAAATAAAAATGGATTACTATTCAAAACCTATTATAACAGACACGGAAAAATACATAACATTTCATTAGAATAAGCTTGTCCATATGCATAGGCTTGCGAGACATGTGAAACAAATTGATAAAGTTGATCTGACCTAGCATATATGGCAATTTGTTTTAAGCGGTTGTATTTATATTTATTATTGTGTTGTACATGTAAGCTGCTGCAAAATTCCACGAATATAAAACCAAAATATCCCATCGCATGAGAAACGTTAACAAAAGAAGGCAAAACAAACAAAAATGAACGTCATTCATAATTGAAACGGAGGCAACGCGAAAAAAAAATCACAAATTAACCCAACAAAGAGCAACTGTTTCATGTGAAAATCGAGACACCGAAAATTCAATCACGATCACCAACTATAAAACACAAATGGTAACAAACTTTTGCTCCGCCAAACAAAGCACACACCCACACATGTTTATGATTAAATTAACATTGTTGTGGGTTATGCAGCAATAACAATAAAAAAGGGGTTAAAAGTGAAACCATCGCATGCATGTTTTAGTTCAATGATGTATTCAAAAAAAAACAGACACACAAAAGCTTGTAAATATTTACAGCGAAAAAACGACGAACGCACAACGTAAAGGATTCAATAGAACGAAAAATCGAACCAACCAACCCGGCTGGGCAGGGGGAGGTGGTAATTGATTTTCCATCTAGCGCAACTAATGAAAAGCCATTTGCTCGAATTGCGATCCACCCCCTCTTCTGCCTAACAGCGGTGTGTGCTTCATTTTGTTTCCGCACACCCTTAACACACTCAATTATTTTTCGGCGGAACCGTCGTGATACCTTCGTGCTCTTCGGCAAAAAAAACCCGATGGAAATTTGGCCCGAAACAGCTGACCGATCCACCACCCAAAAACTGCCATCAAAATTTATGATAATGATTATGGGTCATTTTTATTAGTATAATCGTCATTATTGTTCCCATTTCAGTGTTCTGTTTTTTTTTTGTTTGTTGCTTCGTTTTGTTTTGGGCTCACTGGTTTAAAATATTCAAATCATAGCAGCATAAAGGTAACATTCATGCTATTTCCGATTTTTCAACCATGAACCGATGCACCCGGGACGTGGTGCTGCCGAAGTGTTGTGTTTATCTCGAAGTAGAACACCTTTTCCACGTGATAAATACGTTCCGTGTCTTTACAGACACACTCGACAAAGCACACACACGCAGTCGCGACGCTGCACAATCGAACCCAGCGTAAATTCGACGCTAGTTGCAGCCCCTACACCGTCATAAAATTGCCTTCCTGCTCAGAACTTCTTTTCCACTCCAAAGGCGGAACTCAAGTTCTTCCCGGCCGTGTGTGTCTGTGTGTGTGTGTGTGATAGTGCGACTATCATATTTGTGCAAGTCGGATAAAATCCTCCACGAACGGGCCAGCTAGCTTTCTTCTAAGGATGCATGAGAATAGGGGAAAGACAGAAAAAAAAACAGACAGGGAGATTCGGAAAACCCTTCCGCCCAAGGGACACGTGAGTGAATAAATCAGCACCGAAGACCCATACCGCGTTCGCCCGCGTTATCGGAAAGCATCGGAAAAACGGACTAAACGTGGAGTTAGGCGAGAGATACCAATCGAACGGGAGGTTATACCCGGACAACTATCGTTTTTATGTTTCGTTCCTCCTATCGTCTTTTCCGAACGGTTTCATTCGTAACGCTGCGACGTGGGGCGAGTATTATAAATGGAGTTAAAAGTGCACTTTATAGGTCCCTTTGGACCTTCACCCGGGATGCGCCAGCCGGGCTTTGGATTCGGTGCTCGCCTTACCACACTGTACGCTATCCCGAACGAAGAAACAGGAATCCGACCGTATTCAATCTTCGGCACCGTGTACGGCTTCTTCATTTGCATCGTGCTGTTGCTTAGATTGGAACATTCTGTGCAAAAGAAGGCTCACGACTTGAAAATTATTGAGGCATATTACATTTTTAATTCAATAAAAGCGATTACAGAGCACAACACACAATTTATGGACATTTAATTGTGACAAAATGGCTCCAGCTTGATTTGCATCGCTTCGCATTATGATTTTGAAATTAAACTCTCATAAAAAATGAAGATTTCATTTGACTCATGAATAACGTTTACACATACACATGAAAAACGAAAACGAAAAAGATATAAAAAAATCTTAGAGTTATTGTTATGTCGAAATAAATATACCAAAATTGGCTTCATTGTGCTCAAAATATGTCCCAACAAAATACCACAAAATAGCACATTCTTCAATCGGAAAAACCCTCAAAATCCGTTATTGGCAATTCATAGTTGTCTCCCTGCTCTACAATGTAGAACAAACATCAAATGCCATTCATAAATAATTACCACGCAAACGCTTAAAACGCGCCATCGATTCGTATTAATTATCTCAAGTCATTTCGACGACGAGCTCCAACATGTAGTGGTTCGTGGAATTCCTTCACAATCGTTACTGCAATTTCAAAATTCACCACATTTCACCTTTACCCACCAGTGCACTCCTCCACCATATAGCACAACACACACACACTCAAACCGCACGCTCTGGCTCCTAGTTTGGGATGCCCGTTTGATGGTGCGCGTTTTTTTTACGATTTGCGTCTCTACACACACACACTAGGCACACACGTGGCATAGAGCACGATGTGTATCGTCTAGCTTAAGCTTATTCAAAACACAACGGCAAACGATAACACTGCCAGCCAGCGAGCGAATGCATCCGCCAAGAACGGATCAATGCACGTTCAGCTCCAACAACGGAGTAAATGCAAGAAAATCTCTAGAACGCTTCCGACCACCACCGCCGATTGCTGTGTGCACGTATGGTCAAACGATCAACACGTGGTTTTCTGGCGGAGACGTGATGTTTGCAGTTTGGTCGTGGTCATAGAACGCTATTGTGCGAGAGAGAGAGAGAGAGCGCGCACGTAAAAGTCGTCCTAGCGAACGGAAAGTAAGTTTTCAAAAACTTCCACCAAACTGACGAAGCGTCATCGGAACTGTGTCCTCACGCCAGCAGCTCCCTGCTAAGTTCCTTCGCGGCGGATCCACAAAACGGAACGAACCGACTTGACACTGTTATGACGGCACCACACCGGCAGTAGCGTGTGCGCCAAAGCTCACGCCGCGCAACGGAGGTAGACAGCGGGAGCGAGAGATAAATTAATTAGTCAAATGAATTCGCGCAACCCAATTAATTAAGGTGATAATTAATTTAAATTTATTTGTCTAACACCACGCAAAAACAGAGCTAATCGCGCCGCCCGGAATCTGCCGAGGCCCGAAACGTGCTGGAAGAAAATTGCCAACACCCACCGTCATCATTTTCCAGACGACGGTTTCCAGACCGATGGAACCCCGGGATCAACCACGTGCGCGGCTCGTTTCGAAGAACGTGGCGAGACCACCGTTGGCGGAATTGTGTCACCGGAATGACCTTGAATCGATCACAGCTGTACTTATCGCAATGCCGCAACCGGAAAAGGCTGTGTCACGTCTCGGATTAAAGCGAAGCAGTACTAGAACCGTTCCGGAACAATAGCCGGATGTTTGGGGCGACGGTGATTAAGCTTTCTTATTCGTAGTTGAAGTAAGAACGGTTCAGCCACGGCGAAATGAAACAGTGAGTGCACACTTTTCAACGAATCCAAGGAGTCTACGCCTGTGGTTCGTGGAATTCCTTCACAATCGTTACTGCAATTTCAAAATTCACCACATTTCACCTTTACCCACCAGTGCACTCCTCCACCATATAGCACAACACACACACACTCAAACCGCACGCTCTGGCTCCTAGTTTGGGATGCCCGTTTGATGGTGCGCGTTGTAAATATTTCCTCCCTCCCGGTGACACTCGATATAAACCATCCGAACACGCGCGAAACACGACATGGTGACATCATCGAAGCCGACAACGAGATGCGCGGCAAGAGATTTATGAACCACTCACTTTACAAGCGTGCTGCGTGCTAACAAGGATCCTCTTTACACACTGATGGGGGAGGGGATAACTATCGGGATGAACCTCCCATGGAGAAGAAACCGATGGAACGGAGAGCCCCTGCACACACCGTTGCCGCCGCTTTCGTCCATGCGAAAATGTGACAGCCAAAAGACAAACTCAAGCAAATCAATTAACGGGCATTAAATTGTCATCTTAATAAATTACGAACCACGCACTTCCCTCCCGGTTTGTCGGTTCGTCTGCGAACGATAGCTATTTTACACTTCGATCGGATGGCAATCAACCATGATAGCGCCGGGTCGGGTTGAGGGTGGTTGGACACCGTCTCCTTCGCGATGGACAGCTTGTCTAGGGACGACGGCACCGCGTTCGCAGCCAGCCAGCATAAATCGACAAGAAACAGGACAGGACAGGAGCACAAAACTGTTTGATATGCTGAATATTTTCAGCGCCCAGGAGCGAAAGATTGCCAGGCCAACAAACTTCATCTACTGAGGGTAGAGAGAGAGAGAGAGAGCGCGCACGTAAAAGTCGTCCTAGCGAACGGAAAGTAAGTTTTCAAAAACTTCCACCAAACTGACGAAGCGTCATCGGAACTGTGTCCTCACGCCAGCAGCTCCCTGCTAAGTTCCTTCGCGGCGGATCCACAAAACGGAACGAACCGACTTGACACTGTTATGACGGCACCACACCGGCAGTAGCGTGTGCGCCAAAGCTCACGCCGCGCAACGGAGGTAGACAGCGGGAGCGAGAGATAAATTAATTAGTCAAATGAATTCGCGCAACCCAATTAATTAAGGTGATAATTAATTTAAATTTATTTGTCTAACACCACGCAAAAACAGAGCTAATCGCGCCGCCCGGAATCTGCCGAGGCCCGAAACGTGCTGGAAGAAAATTGCCAACACCCACCGTCATCATTTTCCAGACGACGGTTTCCAGACCGATGGAACCCCGGGATCAACCACGTGCGCGGCTCGTTTCGAAGAACGTGGCGAGACCACCGTTGGCGGAATTGTGTCACCGGAATGACCTTGAATCGATCACAGCTGTACTTATCGCAATGCCGCAACCGGAAAAGGCTGTGTCACGTCTCGGATTAAAGCGAAGCAGTACTAGAACCGTTCCGGAACAATAGCCGGATGTTTGGGGCGACGGTGATTAAGCTTTCTTATTCGTAGTTGAAGTAAGAACGGTTCAGCCACGGCGAAATGAAACAGTGAGTGCACACTTTTCAACGAATCCAAGGAGTCTACGCCACAAACTATGTAATTCGACGTAGGCAAATACGATTAGACTAAAGGAAAATGTGCTAAGCCAGGATATGTTTATGAAAATTGCACATCAGTTGTGCAAAATGCGTTAAGAAATCGTTTGGTAGCGCAGATTTCATACTATCTGGAGTCTATTTTGTAAATCAGCCCGAAACTATGCAATCTGCACGATAAAACGCACAAAGAGTTATAGTTGTATACAAGGTTCACTTGAGTTGGAGCAGTTTTGTTTATAAGGATGAGTCTTGAACAGATAAGACCTATACAAGATCTAACCTCCAAACAATCCACCGCCACGAGCAAGACACATAATTAAAACGAATCTCGCTAACAATAGAACAATCTGAAAGAAGAAACTTTACACCGCAACACCAACAAAATCCTGCATTATAAATGGGTACGTCGAGTTGTGAATTTGTCAACGACAGCTCCATTAAATCGACTCTAGCCGCAGACTGCCTGCGGGCATCAGCAAACCCATCATCAATCCCGGCACGATAACTATCCTGCCGTCCCGGGTACAACTCCTCGTACTCCCGAGTCTGCATTCTAAGATAGACATCATCTACCTTCCCCCGTGCGTAAGCGGCAGGATATGCATGTTTTTGGCGACGACTCAGCGCGCGTACTGTCATCGCGCGCAATGATCTAATCACACTTAAACTCGTGTAATTAATTGGGAGCCGGAGGCGACCGCGACACGCAGTCGGGCGCAGTCGTCACCAACAACGGCGCTCATGCAGTAGTGCACCGGCACCGTCATCGTTTTTTTTTGTTCTTCTATGTTTCTTTGCGTTTGAGAGCCGACGACACACATCCATCTATCGCTGACATACGCTCCGAAGTTGGCAGCCACATTGTCGACCGAAGAAAGGGAATGTGCATTGGGTGCTGCAATCAAACCAACCTACACATGCGGGCCTCTTCTTTTGTACGCTGAGGTGAGCAGATTTCGAGTGCTGCCAAAGACCCGGCGGCGACCATTATCGTACGGACTAGAGCTAGAATTACAACGAGACGACGCCACACACGTGGGGGTTCAGGTCTGACGAGGTGGGTGACGATTATCTGCGAAACCGGGGCTGCAGCTCGTAACCGGTATGCTGACGTTGTGTGATTGCATAATAACGACAGCATTGCAGTGAGTAGAATACACGCAGCTCATACGAGAGACAAACGTGCACGGGAGTACTTCCGAGCAGTACCAGCTATGTTCAAGACAAGAATAACACCGATGGTTGCATGTAGCGTACGTTCTTGACATGAATACATGTATGTTAGGATTATGTTTTAATTAAAAGAATTTTAAAAAGAAATTATTCAGTACTTTGCTGTGCGGAATACATACTTGAAAATCGAAATATTGAAATACGCCCCAATTTATGCAATCCGCATGAAAAAAGACAATACCTAAATTATGGCAAAAGTAAGTCTTTTTCCAATAGAAAACGTCTAGATTTAAAAGCTAGCACTAGAATAGTAAAATTGAATCCTTTTTTCATTTATCCTGACAGCCATTAGCTGAAACTTCTTCCCAGCTGCAGATTTTATCCAAACATTTCAAAACAAAAACTATTCCGAGTAAAGCAACGATTTACATCAAAATTCTAACTTGAAAAACAACCTAACAAGCCCAGCCCAACTTCTCATTGGAAGCATACGTTCAATAATGGGAGCTGATAAACTTCCGGTCCTCATCTGTTGCTTTCCAGCACAAGCCCACCCTGCAATTGTCTCAACCACTCAACCCACCACCCTTTGTGTATGGGGTGCTATCTTCACGGCTCGTTCATGATAGACTCCAATAAAGACACACCCGCCTCCGCAAGAGCTACTGGCCCTCGAAAGCGAACACAGCCGTCCCGTATAACCTGTTGCTCCACTCGAGCAGGAGTCTACGTCCTGCTTGCGTCTCGCCGGCCAAGAAATAGACAATCGGGGGTTGGGGAAAAGAAAAACCGAAAACGAGCCAATTTTGTTACTCTGCAAGGCGCAGCAGCAAGCCTCGCATGTGTTTGTTCGTAATTCGTGTGTTCTGGTGTGGTGGCGCCTGCTGGCACCAGTCCAGGAAGGAACAGAGACACTGACACATAACACGATGCTTTAGCTGATACGCCCATACAATTGCACATCCCGCTACGTTTACTTCCTGCTCCACTATCGTCCGAAGGTCCCGTGCACGGTTTCCTCCGTTCGAGTGCATCTGAATGAATGTCGCACTGCCGAGGCCTCTGTCTATTGCGGAACGGAAACGAACGAAAAATCAGAACACGGAAGCGGAGAACAAAACGAAAATCACACAAAACGTTTCCGCCCCGTGTGTGTCTCGCTTTCCCTTCGTTTTCACCGCTCCAGTGTCTCCGGTGAGGCTCGTTGAAAAAGTGCTGTCCCAACGTGGTGGTTGCCGTGTGCACAGCGGCAAACAGGACACGACGACGCAGGCCATAAAATGTCCTATCGCGAACGGAACACTTTCGAACGAGCAGCGCCCACAGAACGCCGCTTTATGAATTTATCTATAAAATGACTACAATTTATACAGCTCCCAACTCCCGCACAGGAACAGGGATTGCGTCTTTTTTTGTACGATAGATAGTGGTGCCTCCCTCGGCACGACCGCTTCTGCTCGGCTCGGTAAAACCTGTCCCAAGTTACGATGCGATTTTCTTAACTAGTTTTCCCTACCAACCGGTGAGGCGGGTGATCTTCCGCGGGACGGTTTTTCCATCGCAGCGACCGAGACGTCTGCACGGAAAATCTTCAGTCAAATACTGCTCTCGGCACGACCGCTTCTGCTCGGCTCGGTAAAACCTGTCCCAAGTTACGATGCGATTTTCTTAACTAGTTTTCCCTACCAACCGGTGAGGCGGGTGATCTTCCGCGGGACGGTTTTTCCATCGCAGCGACCGAGACGTCTGCACGGAAAATCTTCAGTCAAATACTGCTCTACAGCTGTGCTCCTTGCTGCTTTCTTGCTCCTGCGTCGCTTGTTTCTCATCCCGGTGATTGTTCGCAGTATTCAGTACTTTGCTGTGCGGAATACATACTTGAAAATCGAAATATTGAAATACGCCCCAATTTATGCAATCCGCATGAAAAAAGACAATACCTAAATTATGGCAAAAGTAAGTCTTTTTCCAATAGAAAACGTCTAGATTTAAAAGCTAGCACTAGAATAGTAAAATTGAATCCTTTTTTCATTTATCCTGACAGCCATTAGCTGAAACTTCTTCCCAGCTGCAGATTTTATCCAAACATTTCAAAACAAAAACTATTCCGAGTAAAGCAACGATTTACATCAAAATTCTAACTTGAAAAACAACCTAACAAGCCCAGCCCAACTTCTCATTGGAAGCATACGTTCAATAATGGGAGCTGATAAACTTCCGGTCCTCATCTGTTGCTTTCCAGCACAAGCCCACCCTGCAATTGTCTCAACCACTCAACCCACCACCCTTTGTGTATGGGGTGCTATCTTCACGGCTCGTTCATGATAGACTCCAATAAAGACACACCCGCCTCCGCAAGAGCTACTGGCCCTCGAAAGCGAACACAGCCGTTCCGTATAACCTGTTGCTCCACTCGAGCAGGAGTCTACGTCCTGCTTGCGTCTCGCCGGCCAAGAAATAGACAATCGGGGGTTGGGGAAAAGAAAAACCGAAAACGAGCCAATTTTGTTACTCTGCAAGGCGCAGCAGCAAGCCTCGCATGTGTTTGTTCGTAATTCGTGTGTTCTGGTGTGGTGGCGCCTGCTGGCACCAGTCCAGGAAGGAACAGAGACACTGACACATAACACGATGCTTTAGCTGATACGCCCATACAATTGCACATCCCGCTACGTTTACTTCCTGCTCCACTATCGTCCGAAGGTCCCGTGCACGGTTTCCTCCGTTCGAGTGCATCTGAATGAATGTCGCACTGCCGAGGCCTCTGTCTATTGCGGAACGGAAACGAACGAAAAATCAGAACACGGAAGCGGAGAACAAAACGAAAATCACACAAAACGTTTCCGCCCCGTGTGTGTCTCGCTTTCCCTTCGTTTTCACCGCTCCAGTGTCTCCGGTGAGGCTCGTTGAAAAAGTGCTGTCCCAACGTGGTGGTTGCCGTGTGCACAGCGGCAAACAGGACACGACGACGCAGGCCATAAAATGTCCTATCGCGAACGGAACACTTTCGAACGAGCAGCGCCCACAGAACGCCGCTTTATGAATTTATCTATAAAATGACTACAATTTATACAGCTCCCAACTCCCGCACAGGAACAGGGATTGCGTCTTTTTTTGTACGATAGATAGTGGTGCCTCCCTCGGCACGACCGCTTCTGCTCGGCTCGGTAAAACCTGTCCCAAGTTACGATGCGATTTTCTTAACTAGTTTTCCCTACCAACCGGTGAGGCGGGTGATCTTCCGCGGGACGGTTTTTCCATCGCAGCGACCGAGACGTCTGCACGGAAAATCTTCAGTCAAATACTGCTCTGCAGCTGTGCTCCTTGCTGCTTGGTTGCTCCTGCGTCGCTTGTTTCTCATCCCGGTGATTGTTCGCAGTTATTATTTTCCAGCACACCATAGCAAAAGGCAACTTTTTCACACCTTTGCGTATTGCAACCCATTCTTTAACCGTGGTGCATTCACTGTCCGCTCGCCTTCTGTAGCAAGGATCGGCCCTTCTCAAGTGTTTTGTATGACGACAACGTGGGATGAAACAAAACAAAAAAGAACTAGAGAACGACACGAACGAGATCCGACGAGGAGCCCACTCTCACCGTTCCAGTATCGCTCGGCAATAGTTCCGTACTCGGGACACGATTTTCATTACAGCAGATAACAGATTTCTGATGCTTTTCTATTATTTTATGGGAAATTGTTGTCCATAGTTCGCTTTGCCGGAGACTCAGTGGTTGGGTGGATTTTATCCGGAAGGTTTTTTTTGTTGTTCTCCTTCTTCATCCTGCAGTCCGGCTCGAATAATGATGGTTAGCCATTATTTAGCAGATGCTTAGTGTAACGCTCACAGCAGGATGCACACAGCACACATACAAAAAACCTGCTCTCAATCATTACGGAGAGCGTACTCCGGAGTAAAGTGGCGCTGATGTTGGAAACAATTTCGCTTTTTTTTTCGAAACTAAATCCACAGCCATTTCCACAAAAACTCAACAGCCAGTAATGCACACGATTCACGATGAAATAACCTTTCCTGCCGAGCGAACACACTGGCCGACGAGGGTTTTGCTTCTAATAAATGGGCCCGTTCACAAGGTGCTGCTCCACACAAACATTATCAGCCTTACTCACCTAAAACGAAAAGGAAAAAAGACAAAACACAAAAAAGGGACACGTTAGCAGACTGTGATAGTTCAATTATAAACGTGATCTTATTCAAAACTAGCAGCGGGGTAGCATCTTCGGTGTAGATTTTTTGCTGCCAGATAACATCAGTACGAAAACGATGCAGCAGGATAGTTTGCGAGTGTGCGATAAATTACCTCAAAAATGTTCAAGAACTGCATCGTTCACAAAGGTATTGCAGGCAGCCGATTGTATTATTTTCTCATCTGAGCACGCACGCTTTTCACACATTCAAAACAGAACGTTCTTTTTGACATTGTTTGCATTTCAAGGTTGGATCACCAGTCAGCTCAGTTGTCTCTTCCAGATTGGCCAGCCGCATTTGACGTTTGGAAGACCCCCGAGGTTTTTTTCACTACCGTATAACTTCCTTTTTCATATGCATGAAAGTGGAAAGCATTGTGAAATGTCTCACTAAAGCTGAATACAATCAACAAAAAAAGAATTGAAATTGCACAAATCTAAGACATCCCGAAGTGCGTAGTTACGCTAGCCGACACAAGATGGCGCCACCCATGTTACATTTCGTAATGTTTGAGAAGGCATTTTTTGGCGGCAAAACATGTACAATTCAAAACGAAACATAAACATACTTCATACGTACATAATAGAAACGTTTTGTATGCTTTCCATGGCAACGGATATCTAAATTCTACGGAAATTATAATAAAATGAGCTAATGCAACGATTTTCAAAACCTCACAGTTTTTTCGTCCTTTATGGCCTAAAGCCTGGTAACCTACTGCAGATACGGCAGTAAAGTCTAACACTATAATTGTTTGCAATTTAAATTGAAGAACATATCTATCTTACTCCAGACTGAAACATTTCCTGAGGCAACTAGTCTTATTTCAATAAAATCAATCTTCGGCTTTATAACTAACCCGCTCCATTAGATGCAGATTGGAGCAGGTCGGCCACCGTCATCCTCCACGGACGACGCGCTCGGGTCATCAAGCATCAATAAACAAAACTGTACCGACGTTCATCACCCAACCACCCCTTTTGGGGAGGAGCGCAAGCCTAATCGGGCAAATTAGACACGCCAATAAAACTGACACATCTTTCACTACCATCAATTAACTAGATCAGGCCCCTCCGGTTTCTCAACGGTCCGAGACAGCCCGTTGAAATGAGTGAGTGGTCCCTCCCCATTCCATCGCTCTTCTCTACACTTCTCTATCGCGTGCTTTCGCCTCCCTCGGCACAATCAATCAAACAACGATTTTTCTTTTCACTCCAAGCGAGGAAAATCACTGTCCGCTCGCCTTCTGTAGCAAGGATCGGCCCTTCTCAAGTGTTTTGTATGACGACAACGTGGGATGAAACAAAACAAAAAAGAACTAGAGAACGACACGAACGAGATCCGACGAGGAGCCCACTCTCACCGTTCCAGTATCGCTCGGCAATAGTTCCGTACTCGGGACACGATTTTCATTACAGCAGATAACAGATTTCTGATGCTTTTCTATTATTTTATGGGAAATTGTTGTCCATAGTTCGCTTTGCCGGAGACTCAGTGGTTGGGTGGATTTTATCCGGAAGGTTTTTTTTGTTGTTCTCCTTCTTCATCCTGCAGTCCGGCTCGAATAATGATGGTTAGCCATTATTTAGCAGATGCTTAGTGTAACGCTCACAGCAGGATGCACACAGCACACATACAAAAAACCTGCTCTCAATCATTACGGAGAGCGTACTCCGGAGTAAAGTGGCGCTGATGTTGGAAACAATTTCGCTTTTTTTTTCGAAACTAAATCCACAGCCATTTCCACAAAAACTCAACAGCCAGTAATGCACACGATTCACGATGAAATAACCTTTCCTGCCGAGCGAACACACTGGCCGACGAGGGTTTTGCTTCTAATAAATGGGCCCGTTCACAAGGTGCTGCTCCACACAAACATTATCAGCCTTACTCACCTAAAACGAAAAGGAAAAAAGACAAAACACAAAAAAGGGACACGTTAGCAGACTGTGATAGTTCAATTATAAACGTGATCTTATTCAAAACTAGCAGCGGGGTAGCATCTTCGGTGTAGATTTTTTGCTGCCAGATAACATCAGTACGAAAACGATGCAGCAGGATAGTTTGCGAGTGTGCGATAAATTACCTCAAAAATGTTCAAGAACTGCATCGTTCACAAAGGTATTCGTCCGTCGGCTAACATAATAAAAGAGTAGACTCGTGCGTGCGAAAAGACACATTCAAAACAGAACGTTCTTTTTGACATTGTTTGCATTTCAAGGTTGGATCACCAGTCAGCTCAGTTGTCTCTTCCAGATTGGCCAGCCGCATTTGACGTTTGGAAGACCCCCGAGGTTTTTTTCACTACCGTATAACTTCCTTTTTCATATGCATGAAAGTGGAAAGCATTGTGAAATGTCTCACTAAAGCTGAATACAATCAACAAAAAAAGAATTGAAATTGCACAAATCTAAGACATCCCGAAGTGCGTAGTTACGCTAGCCGACACAAGATGGCGCCACCCATGTCACACACACACACACTCTGGGTTGGTACTGATGGTAGCACGCGGTTTTCCTCACGCGTTTTCGCAGCTACCACGCTGCATCATCCCGTCCCCCGTGCGTTGATGCACGAACGGGCGGAACTCCATTACCACTGCAGTCAAGCGCGGACAACCGTCCTGCTTTTTTTTTTTTGGAAGAGCGCGGCATGATGATGTCGCCCGAAACCGCCAATAAACCGCCCGACCACGGGCTGCTGTTGTTTGTCCGGGTTCGGGCAATGGCTCCGCGAAATCTTCCAGTACCCCCTCCATTCGGTTCGTCTTTGTCTCGGTCGGTTTTTCCCCCTTGCAAGGCGGGAGTGTGTGGTGCATGCGGTGTTAAATATGCACATTTTGTTTGGCGTAGCAACACACCAATCTTCGCGCGGTGGATTAGTTCATCATGGATCATGGGTCTAGAATAACCGAGGAAGGATTAAAAACACATTCCCGATGCTTAAATGGGTGATTATTATTAAGTTTTGTTGTGGTATCATGAATTTAATGTGTTGTTGGTTGAATTTCAATATAATTTGTAATAGCGCAAACATTGCGGCTTAGGTATTTTAGAGTTGAGAAAATAGTGATTTGTTTGTTTGGGTCCTATGGCTTTAATGATGTTTTATTTTATTTATTTAGAGTATGACGGAGTATTTAGAGTATGAGTTAACT
>KZ068234.1:31764-43888 GCA_002091845.1 Anopheles cracens | reverse complement strand
AGAAAAGCGTTGGGGCATACGCGGCTGCGTGGGAGCCGTCAAACCACCAGAGTGTCAGTTGGAATCACGTGGAAGTCGGTTTGAAAATACACGCTTACGTTGTGATTTTTTAAAAATCGTGCGTGGCCGCCCTGAGAAACGCGCTTTTTCTGCTGTTGTGTGCCACCGACCAACAAATTATTGCCCCAATGTGCGATTGAGTGGAAAATTTAGTTTCGAGAGACACGCCCGCCCCCGGGCACACACCATCTCCAACGCCGTTGAACTATTTTTCTCTTTAATTTTTAAATGGAAAATATCTGTTTCTCGTCTCGCCGAGCGGTGGGCAGAGGATGAAATAAAAAAAGACAGCTCCAAGTGTGTGGTGTAGTGGTGGCACGCAGATAATGCACGGCAGATTTTCCTCGCTTGGAGTGAAAAGAAAAATCGTTGTTTGATTGATTGTGCCGAGGGAGGCGAAAGCACGCGATAGAGAAGTGTAGAGAAGAGCGATGGAATGGGGAGGGACCACTCACTCATTTCAACGGGCTGTCTCGGACCGTTGAGAAACCGGAGGGGCCTGATCTAGTTAATTGATGGTAGTGAAAGATGTGTCAGTTTTATTGGCGTGTCTAATTTGCCCGATTAGGCTTGCGCTCCTCCCCAAAAGGGGTGGTTGGGTGATGAACGTCGGTACAGTTTTGTTTATTGATGCTTGATGACCCGAGCGCGTCGTCCGTGGAGGATGACGGTGGCCGACCTGCTCCAATCTGCATCTAATGGAGCGGGTTAGTTATCTATCACAGCTCCGTTTTTATCTTAAACTTTAAGAGACAGTTTCTCCGTATGGCACACACTGCAAAACACGCTGTCCAATCACAAATCTTGTCAAATTTCAAATTTCGAATATTCTGAAGCATGTAAAGAACATTAATAAAGACATGTATTATTTGTGTATTTAATCTAACTCATTATACTTTGATATTAACCAACTCATAGGTTTAATAGGGAAATAAAAATGGATTACAATTCAAAACCTATTAAAACAGACACGGAAAAATACATAATTTTTCAGTAGAATAGGCTTGTCCATATGCATAGGCTTGCGAGACATGTGAAACAAATGGATAAAGTTGATCTGACCTAGCATATATGGCAATTTGTTTTAAGCGGTTGTATTTATATTTATTATTGTGTTGTATGCATGTACATGTAAGCTGCTGCAAAATTCCACGAATATAAAACCAAAATATCCCATCGCATGAGAAACGTTAACAAAAGAAGCCAAAACAAACAAAAATAAACGTCATTCATAATTGAAACGGAGGCAACGCGAAAAAAAAAATCACAAATTAACCCAACAAAGAGCAACTGTTTCATGTGAAAATCGAGGCACCGAAAATTCAATCACGACCACCAACCATAAAACACAAATGGTAACAAACTTTTGCTCCGCCAAACAAAGCACACACCCACACATGTTTATGATTAAATTAACATTGTTGTGGGTTATGCAGCAATAACAATAAAAAAGGGGTTAAAAGTGAAACCATCGCATGCATGTTTTAGTTCAATGATGTATTAAAAAAAAAACAGACACACAAAAGCTTGTAAATATTTACAGCGAAAAAACGACGAACGCACAAAGTAAAGGATTCAATAGAACGAAAAATCGAACCAACCAACCCGGCTGGGCAGGGGGAGGTGGTAATTGATTTTCCATCTAGCGCAACTAATGAAAAGCCATTTGCTCGAATTGCGATCCACCCCCTCTTCTGCCTAACAGCGGTGTGTGCTTCATTTTGTTTCCGCACACCCTTAACACACTCAATTATTTTTCGGCGGAACCGTCGTGATACCATCGAGCTCTTCGGCAAAAAAAAACCCGATGGAAATTTGGCCCGAAACAGCTGACCGATCCACCACCCAAAAACTGCCATCAAAATTTATGATAATGATTATGGGTCATTTTTATTAGTATAATCGTCATTATTGTTCCCATTTCAGTGTTCTGTTTTTTTTTTTACTTCGTTTTGTTTTGGGTTCACTTTCGGGTTCTTCTCCACACCTCCGCGGCGGGGCGAAGCGGCTGGAAATGTGAACCCGCGTAGAAAGCATCAGATTTCCCGCGGGAAGAAAGCGGGCGCGCACGCAGGGTGGGCAGCCGAGCACCGAGAGCAGAGCAACCGAGTGCTTAAAACGCTATCGTCATAAATGGGGAAAAATGAAACTCATCCACCCACGCCCACCGATCTGCATATTTCGCCTTGATCCGTCGCCGCTCTATAAAACACCGGCAGGAATCCAGCGACTCACACTCCACAGCGCCCGAGAGGGCAGAGGGAAAATTGAACCAATTTTCCTCCGACCAATCGTCCACGAGGACAGTTTTCGACCGAGCGTTCGCTCGTTTTCCCCCCATTAATATCAATCCCGGGTGGTGCTCTTTTCGGTTTTATTTCATTTTATATGCCCGATCGTTTTTATTCCTTACCCTGGTGCCGTCCGCGCGCACAGCAAGAGACCTCTCTCTCTCTCTTTCTCTCTCCCTCAATACGCTAATCAAAACGAATTGCTTATGATTATGATTGACAAAAACGCGCGACCTGTGCTGAACGGTGGACGCACGCAAATGGTTCTTCTCGGTTACGCCGGTTGGCGTGGCGAACAGTGAATTGAAACTTAATGAGATTCAAGATCTCGGTGGGGTGGTAGTTGAAGTAAGAACGGTTCAGCCACGGCGAAATGAAACAGTGAGTGCACACTTTTCAACGAATCCAAGGAGTCTACGCCACAAACTATGTAATTCGACGTAGGCAAATACGATTAGACTAAAGGAAAATGTGCTAAGCCAGGATATGTTTATGAAAATTGCACATCAGTTGTGCAAAATGCGTTAAGAAATCGTTTGGTAGCGCAGATTTCATACTATCTGGAGTCTATTTTGTAAATCAGCCCGAAACTATGCAATCTGCACGATAAAACGCACAAAGAGTTATAGTTGTATACAAGGTTCACTTGAGTTGGAGCAGTTTTGTTTATAAGGATGAGTCTTGAACAGATAAGACCTATACAAGATCTAACCTCCAAACAATCCACCGCCACGAGCAAGACACATAATTAAAACGAATCTCGCTAACAATAGAACAATCTGAAAGAAGAAACTTTACACCGCAACACCAACAAAATCCTGCATTATAAATGGGTACGTCGAGTTGTGAATTTGTCAACGACAGCTCCATTAAATCGACTCTAGCCGCAGACTGCCTGCGGGCATCAGCAAACCCATCATCAATCCCGGCACGATAACTATCCTGCCGTCCCGGGTACAACTCCTCGTACTCCCGAGTCTGCATTCTAAGATAGACATCATCTACCTTCCCCCGTGCGTAAGCGGCAGGATATGCATGTTTTTGGCGACGACTCAGCGCGCGTACTGTCATCGCGCGCAATGATCTAATCACACTTAAACTCGTGTAATTAATTGGGAGCCGGAGGCGACCGCGACACGCAGTCGGGCGCAGTCGTCACCAACAACGGCGCTCATGCAGTAGTGCACCGGCACCGTCATCGTTTTTTTTTGTTCTTCTATGTTTCTTTGCGTTTGAGAGCCGACGACACACATCCATCTATCGCTGACATACGCTCCGAAGTTGGCAGCCACATTGTCGACCGAAGAAAGGGAATGTGCATTGGGTGCTGCAATCAAACCAACCTACACATGCGGGCCTCTTCTTTTGTACGCTGAGGTGAGCAGATTTCGAGTGCTGCCAAAGACCCGGCGGCGACCATTATCGTACGGACTAGAGCTAGAATTACAACGAGACGACGCCACACACGTGGGGGTTCAGGTCTGACGAGGTGGGTGACGATTATCTGCGAAACCGGGGCTGCAGCTCGTAACCGGTATGCTGACGTTGTGTGATTGCATAATAACGACAGCATTGCAGTGAGTAGAATACACGCAGCTCATACGAGAGACAAACGTGCACGGGAGTACTTCCGAGCAGTACCAGCTATGTTCAAGACAAGAATAACACCGATGGTTGCATGTAGCGTACGTTCTTGACATGAATACATGTATGTTAGGATTATGTTTTAATTAAAAGAATTTTAAAAAGAAATTATTCAGTACTTTGCTGTGCGGAATACATACTTGAAAATCGAAATATTGAAATACGCCCCAATTTATGCAATCCGCATGAAAAAAGACAATACCTAAATTATGGCAAAAGTAAGTCTTTTTCCAATAGAAAACGTCTAGATTTAAAAGCTAGCACTAGAATAGTAAAATTGAATTATAAAATGACTACAATTTATACAGCTCCCAACTCCCGCACAGGAACAGGGATTGCGTCTTTTTTTGTACGATAGATAGTGGTGCCTCCCTCGGCACGACCGCTTCTGCTCGGCTCGGTAAAACCTGTCCCAAGTTACGATGCGATTTTCTTAACTAGTTTTCCCTACCAACCGGTGAGGCGGGTGATCTTCCGCGGGACGGTTTTTCCATCGCAGCGACCGAGACGTCTGCACGGAAAATCTTCAGTCAAATACTGCTCTGCAGCTGTGCTCCTTGCTGCTTGGTTGCTCCTGCGTCGCTTGTTTCTCATCCCGGTGATTGTTCGCAGATATTATTTTCCAGCACACCATAGCAAAAGGCAACTTTTTCACACCTTTGCGTATTGCAACCCATTCTTTAACCGTGGTGCATTCACTGTCCGCTCGCCTTCTGTAGCAAGGATCGGCCCTTCTCAAGTGTTTTGTATGACGTGCACGGTTTCCTCCGTTCGAGTGCATCTGAATGAATGTCGCACTGCCGAGGCCTCTGTCTATTGCGGAACGGAAACGAACGAAAAATCAGAACACGGAAGCGGAGAACAAAACGAAAATCACACAAAACGTTTCCGCCCCGTGTGTGTCTCGCTTTCCCTTCGTTTTCACCGCTCCAGTGTCTCCGGTGAGGCTCGTTGAAAAAGTGCTGTCCCAACGTGGTGGTTGCCGTGTGCACAGCGGCAAACAGGACACGACGACGCAGGCCATAAAATGTCCTATCGCGAACGGAACACTTTCGAACGAGCAGCGCCCACAGAACGCCGCTTTATGAATTTATCTATAAAATGACTACAATTTATACAGCTCCCAACTCCCGCACAGGAACAGGGATTGCGTCTTTTTTTGTACGATAGATAGTGGTGCCTCCCTCGGCACGACCGCTTCTGCTCGGCTCGGTAAAACCTGTCCCAAGTTACGATGCGATTTTCTTAACTAGTTTTCCCTACCAACCGGTGAGGCGGGTGATCTTCCGCGGGACGGTTTTTCCATCGCAGCGACCGAGACGTCTGCACGGAAAATCTTCAGTCAAATACTGCTCTACAGCTGTGCTCCTTGCTGCTTTCTTGCTCCTGCGTCGCTTGTTTCTCATCCCGGTGATTGTTCGCAGTTATTATTTTCCAGCACACCATAGCAAAAGGCAACTTTTTCACACCTTTGCGTATTGCAACCCATTCTTTAACCGTGGTGCATTCACTGTCCGCTCGCCTTCTGTAGCAAGGATCGGCCCTTCTCAAGTGTTTTGTATGACGACAACGTGGGATGAAACAAAACAAAAAAGAACTAGAGAACGACACGAACGAGATCCGACGAGGAGCCCACTCTCACCGTTCCAGTATCGCTCGGCAATAGTTCCGTACTCGGGACACGATTTTCATTACAGCAGATAACAGATTTCTGATGCTTTTCTATTATTTTATGGGAAATTGTTGTCCATAGTTCGCTTTGCCGGAGACTCAGTGGTTGGGTGGATTTTATCCGGAAGGTTTTTTTTGTTGTTCTCCTTCTTCATCCTGCAGTCCGGCTCGAATAATGATGGTTAGCCATTATTTAGCAGATGCTTAGTGTAACGCTCACAGCAGGATGCACACAGCACACATACAAAAACCTGCTCTCAATCCTTACGGAGAGCGTACTCCGGAGTAAAGTGGCGCTGATGTTGGAAACAATTTCGCTTTTTTTTTCGAAACTAAATCCACAGCCATTTCCACAAAAACTCAACAGCCAGTAATGCACACGATTCACGATGAAATAACCTTTCCTGCCGAGCGAACACACTGGCCGACGAGGGTTTTGCTTCTAATAAATGGGCCCGTTCACAAGGTGCTGCTCCACACAAACATTATCAGCCTTACTCACCTAAAACGAAAAGGAAAAAAGACAAAACACAAAAAAGGGACACGTTAGCAGACTGTGATAGTTCAATTATAAACGTGATCTTATTCAAAACTAGCAGCGCGGTAGCATCTTCGGTGTAGATTTTTTGCTGCAAGATAACATCAGTACGAAAACGATGCAACAGGATAGTTTGCGAGTGTGCGATAAATTACCTCAAAGATGTTCAAGAACTGCATCGTTCACAAAGGTATTGCAGGCAGCCGATTGTATTATTTTCTCATCTGAGCACGCACGCTTTTCACACATTCAAAACAGAACGTTCTTTTTGACATTATTTGCATTTCAAGGTTGGATCACCAGTCAGCTCAGATGTCTCTTCCAGATTGGCCAGCAGCATTTGACGTTTGGAAGACCTCCGAGGTTTTTTTCACTACCGTATAACTTCCTTTTTCATATGCATGAAAGTGGAAAGCATTGTGAAATGTCTCACTCACTAAAGCTGAATGAAATCAACTGGAAAAGAATTGAAATTGCACAAATCTAAGACATCCCGAAGTGCGTAGTTACGCTAGCCGACACAAGATGGCGCCACCCATGTTACATTTCGTAATGTTTGAGAAGGCTTTTTTTTTGGCGGCAAAACATGTACAATTCAAAACGAAACATAAACGTACTTCATACGTACATAATAGAAACGTTTTGTATGCTTTCCATGGCAACGGATATCTAAATTCTACGGAAATTACAATAAAATTAGCTAATGCAACGATTTTCAAAACCTCACAGTTTTTTCGTCCTTTATGGGCTAAAGCATGGTAACCTACTGCAGATACGGCAGTATAGTCTAACACTATAATTGTTTGCAATTTGAATTGAAGAACATATCTATCTTACTCCAGACTGAAACATTTCCTGAGGCAACTAGTCTTATTTCAATAAAATCAATCTTCGGCTTTATACCTAACCCGCTCCATTAGACGCAGATTGGAGCAGGTCGGCCACCGTCATCCTCCACGGACGACGCGCTCGGGTCATCAAACATCAATAAACAAAACTGTACCGACGTTCATCACCCAACCACCCCTTTTCGCGGGGGAGGAGCGCAAGCCTAATCGGGCAAATTAGACACGCCAATAAAACTGACACATCTTTCACTACCATCAATTAACTAGATCAGGCCCCTCCGGTTTCTCAACGGTCCGAGACAGCCCGTTGAAATGAGTGAGTGGTCCCTCCCCATCCCATCACTCTTCTCCACACTTCTCTATCGCGTGCTTTCGCCTCCCGCGGCACAATCAATCAAACAACGATTTTTCTTTTCACTCCAAGCGAGGAAAATCTGCCGTGCATTATCTGCGCGCCACCACTACACCACACACTTGGAGCTGTCTTTTTTTATTTCATCCTCTGCCCACCGCTCGGCGAGACGAGAAACAGATATTTTCCATTTAAAAATTAAAGAGAAAAATAGTTCAACGGCGTTGGAGATGGTGTGTGCCCGGGGGCGGGCGTGTCTCTCGAAACTAAATTTTCCACTCAATCGCACATTGGGGCAATAATTTGTCGGTCGGTGGCACACAACAACAGAAAAAGCGCGTTTCTCAGGGCGGCCACGCACGATTTTTAAAAAATCACAACGTAAGCGTGTATTTTCAAACCGACTTCCACGTGATTTCAACTGACACTCCGGTGGTTTGACGGCTCCCACGCAGCCGCGTATGCCCCAACGCTTTTCTTCTCGCTCTCTCTCTCTCTCTCTCACTCTCTTCTGGTTCCCTTCAAACCAGGCCAATTAAAGCTATTTGTTTGTTTTGACGCGATGACGCGGTTTGGGTCGTCCATTTCCCGCACAAAACCACACCGAAATCGTTTCACATTTGCATTTGCGACACAATAGTCTCAACAGGCCCAGCAGCGGCCCTCCCTTCGCAGAGAGGTCCTACCTCTCTTCCAGATTGAACATTGAAATTTTCATCATACACCACCGCGCGCTCGCACTCAAAAAAAGGCTATTTTTCTTGCACGGAAAGATAATGATGATTTATTTCCGGCCAACCGCCAACAGAAAACGATCGCGACGATGGTGTTGGTGTTGCCGTAATCCACCCACGCGCGCACCCACCCTGAACACTCGACTGAAGAATAGAGGGCGAAAAAAAAAACACGCGCACGGCCAGCTGCTACCGATGCGGGCCATTTCTGAGGCCTCCGGTATGCCGGTGAGGTTGATGCATCCTCTACACGTCGAGGTAGCGGCCGGCACCCGCCACCGGATCGTGCGTTCGGCTATTTTTGAAAATGGATCACGATGATCCTCCCGGCGGCCGAGACTCACAACATCGTCGTCGTCGCAACGGGTCGAGTGCCGCCTGGTTCCAATTACTGCCTCCAACGTCCAAACGTGTCGTGTCGGCGCAGGCAGCACTGCGAACTGAAGGTGTCAAGTCAAATGAAGGGGTCGGGTCTCTCCCGCGACGGTCGGAGAAAGCCGGTGTCCCTTAACTCATCGGCCGTCGGCACAAAGCGGTTGCGGGCGTCGCGTTCCGAGGGGCTAAAGCGCGAAGGTTGAAAAGTGAAATCATAACACAGAAGATAAATAATTGTCACATTTAGACGACCCACGCGACCGACCTGATCCTGGTAGCCCGGGAGTCAAGCAAACACTTGGTGGTGGTAAGCTTGGACTTGGGGAAAATGTGGCAAAAATCAACCGCTCGACGGATCACTTCCCAAAACATTCCCGTCGTCGTCTTGCGCTGATTAGGTTCTGTTATTATTTTTTTTTTCGTTTTGAGGATTGTGCGTTCGAAACCGAGAGCATCGGGCGTGTGCCTGTCCGCTGACTACGGACGGAAGATGCTTGTTTGCATCCATCCAAGCCGTGGCTGGCTTCCGTCACACCTTCACGGGGGTCTCTATGTTCTGTTTGACAGGTTTCAAATACGTACAAGCTTTTAGTTGTAACTTCCTCTTGTTGTCCGGCCCGGCTGGCTGGCTGGCCGGCCGGTCTGAGAAAGACATGCATGTAACAGAAATGCCATTCTTTCAGTGAAATTTGGGACGACCCAGCACAGACGGCAAACTACACCGGGCGCGGCGCTCCCGACTGCATAAATCACAAAGCATTCCTCCACACACTCGGTGCTACAGGGTTTCGAATACAAAATATTACCCTGTCGGTGGTAATGCGCGCCTTAACGAAACATGCGGTTCGAAGCGATATTGTTTCTTATTTGCTTTCGTCCCGTTTTGCGAAAACAAACGTCACGCCGTAATCCTGGGTGGTTAAAAATGGTCGCCCACCCCCCTCTATTGGCCCCGATAACAAAGGATTGATTTATTTCCGTACTTCATTAGCCCCGCTGTTATGATCCGCGGCTGACAAAACTTCATTATTTTATGGGATAATTATGGTGGTCGCGGGCGCGAAAAACAAATCCCTTTACAAATGGCACGCCGGAGACGGTAAATAAACTTATTGGGCAATCACGCGCCGATGATCTCGCGGGGCTCGGTCTTCCGAGGTGAAATCAAGATCTAAGGGCAACATTCTTCACGGCAACACGAGAACGGACGCCACCGCCGGAGTGCAGTCGGGA
Source organism: Anopheles cracens (assembly GCA_002091845.1). Taxonomy (NCBI): domain Eukaryota; kingdom Metazoa; phylum Arthropoda; class Insecta; order Diptera; family Culicidae; genus Anopheles; species Anopheles cracens. The sequence continues at coordinate 34,142 of KZ068234.1, read as the reverse complement.
GCAGCGTCAACAGCAGGGACACGGGTCGTGTCATGGTGATTAGGCTCAAATATCAAAGAAATAACTTTCTGTGAAACCATTCTGCGGCAGCAGGTCCGCACAGCAGCCAGCAGAGAGCTCCGAGCCGAGGAGCAGGAGCGAAAGCAGGAAATTGGTCATAAAGCTGATTACTTAGCCGTGTCGGGAAAATCGAATTTAAACGCATCGGTTAAGGGTAAAGGCAGCAGTGGCAGCAGCAGCCAGCGTACGGTCGTGTCGAGTCATCGAAGATCTTTATCGTTAGAGGGAACGATGCACGGTGGCATTCGCCAAGTATTGCCGTGAACTGTGAGAGAGCACAGTGGTGACGACGGGCACTAACCTCTTCTACGGAGAAGTGATGAATACCGATGCAAACATACGTTTTGCATCAATTAGCATCGATTACTACCGGGAGGAGTGGAGTGAAAGTTTGATTGGGCAACTGAAATCTTTTCATTACCGAGGGAAATTATGTACTAAGAGAATTCATGTATGATGTGATTCATCATTTTGCAATGCAATGTTTTCAAAACTCAGTAGGTTATAATCTCAAATGATATCAGTTAAAGTAATTGAAACAAAAAAGATAAGTTAACAAAATCACAATATTTCCTTGTATTTTAATATGTATCTTATGGTACTTTATGGCTTTTCAATAAAATTTCAAAATTCAAAAATATTACAGTATTTAGCCAAATTAATTCAATGTTAAAAATCAATACAGTAAAAAATAATACAAAATTGAAAACCCCTTAGTGATGTTTTTGATGCAAATAAGACATTATTAAAGCCATAGGACCCAAACAAACAAATCACTATTTTCTCAACTCTAAAATACCTAAGTAGCAATGGTGAATACCACACAATGTATGGGCAATTATAAATTATATTGAAATTCAACCAACAACACATTAAAATTCATGATATCACAACAAAACTTAATAATAATCACCCATTTAAGCATCGGGAATGTGTTTTTAATCCTTCCTCGGTTATTCTAGACCCATGATCCATGATGAACTAATCCACCGCGCGAAGATTGGTGTGTTGCTACGCCAAACAAAATGAGCATATTTAACACCGCATGCACCACACACTCCCGCCTTGCAAGGGGGAAAAACCGACCGAGACAAAGACGAACCGGAGGAGCCGGCAACTCCAAATCTCCGCTCTGGTCGCCACGTATGTAGCTCCTTCCCCTTTTTGGGATCTCGCATAAATAATGGTTTATTTTTAGCGAAAATCATCACCACGCAGCAGCAGCCACTGCCGGTGTCTCCCGCGAACGGAAACTGCACTTCCCACCATCTTCCAACGATAAGTGAACGTTTGTTCGGTGCGACTTCATCCCAGCAGCGACATCACGTATCCTCGTTTTGCATCGACACACACACACACACCGGCGCATCTCTGCGACTACACCGCGAACGAAGATGTGTTCAAACGAAGAAAGACACATGCACGACGATCGAGTGCGAACGATAGAGCGATCCGCAGTATCATTCCGCTGCAATATGCATTCAACAAGTGCCGAAGGGCGCTTTGGGAGTCACGTTGAGCCAGAGATATGTGGCGGGTCGATGGAAGAGAGAGAGACAGAGGTCGACACGGGTTAAATAGTCGGTTTAACACGTTTTGTTCGTAAGACTTACAAACACAGATGCAAGACGGAACGCTGGCCACGTTCAAGCGACATGGAGCTATGTTCCTCAACCCCACTTGCTTAACACGCTGGAGGGACGTCGGGAATGCATGTCTTCTACCAGCAGTAACAGAATAGGATGTCAGGAAGCCGACATTTTGAATTGATATTATGAAAATTCTACTAACTAATCATTCAATTAATCAACCAAGACACCTTTCTTCACTTTCACTTCACTCCGATCTCCGACTCGATGTGTGATCAATTGGCAGTTGAACAGAAAATTACTACTGAATGCGCGGAGAAAGTTTGGCACGCCCGAGGACGGGGATCGTGTTTTTCGGTTGGCTCTCTGCCAATGCGAATTCTCAACGTCTTCATCGGTACCGCTGTATCGAACGTCCGACGTCGTTTCAAACATTGATGGAAAACGCGTGCGGTGGCGTATGTTTTCGCACCCGCAGGCAAGAAACAGCAAGCCGAACGGAGCAACCCCACGCTGCCAGATACAGAAAATGGCACATAAATAAGCTGTATGCAATTTCATCCTGCACAGGGCAGCACACCGAGGGGAGAAACAGAAACGGAAAACGTGTGTTCTAATGGCGTTGCCATACGGACGTCCCCGGTTGCTCCGGACGTCCCCAGGACGGGCAAGTTAGTTGTGAATTGATGACTGTCGTTAGGCTCACTTCCCTATCTTCAAATAAATTAA
>KZ068234.1:0-19853 GCA_002091845.1 Anopheles cracens | reverse complement strand
CGCAGAACGAACATGTGCAATGCTGTGTGTTCTATGGTTTTGCAAAAATGTGGAGCTGTTAACGATCGAATGAAAAAGTAGCTGGCTTGATGGTGCGGCGCATACACGTTCACAGTCCGCCTGCAAAACGCCGTCACGCCTACGGTCGCACACACACCCGGAGACAGAGAACACGACCACCGGATTGGCGGCCCCAGCAGAGGACAGAACGAAAATCGACTGCACAATAGACGTGCAACAAGAAAGAAAAGCTGTGTAACCGTGTGCTGAGAGGGAGAATTGTTTGAAAAACGTGTTGATCTCGATCTCTACAAACTTGGACGCTATTGTACTTGTTGGAGACGCACTGCCCTTTGCTCCTGTTCATCTTTCAAGCCTTTGGTCTTTCACTAAGCCCATGCTGGATCATCTCCTTCTGCTCCGATCTTTAAAGCTTCTCCGTCTGGGTCCTTTCCTTTTGCGTTTCTACACTCCCGACGCCTTGCTCACCACGATTGTATGTCATGCGACGACGGCTTCTCGAGTGTTTATTCATAAATTCCAACCGATTCTTCCTTCTTTCCATTGCTTCATCTTAATTTCGCGTCAGAAAGTGAAGTTGGTTGTGTGGATTCGCTCGTTCCAGATTCTCTTCTGCTCCCTGCTCTCCTCATCCTCCTTCGCACCCCAACAGGGAGGGGCCACCCTCTTCTGTCCTCCTCTTTCTTTTCTTTTTTTATTTATGTCTTATATCGACAAACGACATGGTTTACTTTTTAATTTTTATTCCATTTGCTCTGTTCATTAATTTATTTTCACATTTGCAACCGTATTCGTTGTTTGAAACGCTTTTTGGAAAAATTTCACAAAAAAACATTTGTTTAGTCTTCTTTCATAACGTTTTTGTTTGTTTTATATACACATGTAACATTTTCATTTCTTTCCCTGTTTGCATCTGTTTCTTTTTCTGTGTTGAGTTCTTGTCATGCTCTATTTATGCATATAACACAACTTTCTCTTTTTATAACTTATATTTCTAAGTTTCTTCGAATGTCTGTAAAAATAAAACGATGCTACACTTTTTCGGAAATCATCCTCGTCGAACGCGACACGCACAGAATGACCGCAGAGGCCAGCGCTCGTCGCTTAGCGGCTGTGTTGACCGTGTGGACACAGTTTAGTTCGGCGTAAAAATACCGCCCGCCGGTTGTACACCACATGTACAGCCAGTCGCGGCCACCCCACCCAAGCGCGTGCAACACACAAAACAAATTTATGATTGTTATTATCTCTCCCACTAAACCATTATCCTGGGGTGACATCGGAGCGCACAATCCACCGAACAGAAGAAGGAGGACAGTAGAAAAAAACGCCACCACCCGTACTACAGTGTTCATCTTCTGGTGCGCGCGTCTAGTGTCTTTGCATGCCGTTCGATGCGTACGCGAGCAGTCGACGTCTCCGTTCTCGCCACCCACCCACTTGGGTGAAAGTGGCAGCAAAGCGTAACGAAACGGGCGCAACAAGTTGCCCCTAAAAATAAGGAACATGAAACAGATATGTCACCGGTAGCATGAGCACGTCGGGCGCTGTTTTTTGCTCATTTGTTTGCCCTGAAATGGAGCAACGGACGCGCCGAGAACACTGGCCCCGCCAATGCGCGACAAGCGCGACATATCTTTCGCATAAGGATGGCAGCTAGGATGAGGTCTTTCGGCTTAGGGTTCTCGGCTTTTTTTTTTTGTTGCTCTCTATCTCCCTCTCCCTCTGCTTTATTGCCTCTCGAAGCGCCCTGTGCTGACAGAGAGCAGGGGCCGACCATTGCGCGACTACTCTGAACGCGAGTCAATGAACGTTGAAAATTATCTCGTAGTAAAACAAGAAGCGCCAAAGAGAAAAGCGAACTAGGCACGATAGCATGACGGTGAGATATTTTCAACCGGCGTAGCGCGTAGCGCCTTGCCTCGCAGTGGGAAAACGCAAAGAAAAAACGCGTTCTTATTAAGATTGAATGGATTGGGAAGCGAGTCAAACGATATTCGACGCCATTCGAACGGCTCCGTAAATTACGCGTGCTATTGAAGTAGTAAAAATAAATCACGCAACGCGAAGGGAACGCGCCGAGACCGTGCTATTTATTTCCCATTCATGGATTCTTAATTTGATTCGAGAAATATTCTCTATCTTTATCGGGGAGTATCGTGGCGTAACAGATTTAGAGAAGAAAAAAAACCTATTTTTCCGTCTAAGCAAACAGTACGTAAACAGTTGCTACAAATAGATTCCGATCGCATATCCTCTTGGAAAATAGAGATGGTAATAGAACAAAAAATAGAACAAGCTTGCCTTGTACTTAATTCGGAGTACTACAAAATCCTCAAAAGCAGTTAGTGAAGAATTTTAATAATAATAAATATTTATAATAGCTTTTGAGTGGAATCAACTTGTACTGCAGATTAATTGTAAACAAGAAAACGCCCGGCGCTGCAACAAAAACAAACGTACCTCGAACAACACACCACGGAAGAAAACAAAATCTATGCACCACAACATTGTCAGCCAGCGTCGTGCGCGGCTTCCCCGTGGACCAAAAATAAGAATGAAACGCATGAAATCATCCTCGTCGAACGCGACACGCACAGTGTGTGTGTGTGTATGTGTTTGGCCAGAAATCCCCTGGGAATCTATATTTAGATAAATATTAAACAAACGAACGAACGTACCCGGACGCGCTCTCTCCGCTCCGGGATGTACACCACCCTCTGCTGCATTGAAAATTGTCCCAAGAATCGGGAAATCGACGATGATGCACACATGTTACCCAATTATTGTTAATGTGCAGCTTTTTCTCGCAGCATCTATTGTAATGGTATTTTCAACGTTTTAATTTTCTTCTAGTTTTTCCAGTTAAAACAAATGTTTTCTTGTGGATATACCATGGATTTAAACGATTGTAAACGTTGCCCCCGGAGGATAGGAATGTATATTTTTTCCTCCAGATCGATCAATCCTGTCGAGAATTGAACCCGTGCTCGTCATGTTTGGCGCCGTGCGCTTATCTACTACCCTATGAGGCTTATCAGTCCGTGGCATGCTTATAACACATCAAAAAGCAACGTTTTCATCAGACTTGGTGATCCGATCGTGACAACAGTAACGTTCTGTCTGAACTGATTTATTTTATCGGGAGATACCCAATTTTGATGCTACACTCAATCATAATAAGCACACCGCGCGGCGGGAGCAGCTAGCAAAATTTACCGTGATTGGAGATGAAACTCTTTCAAAGCCGATCCGCATCCGAGAGCGCTGCCCGTGCGCTCGACGCTCGCCTCATAATCGAATTCATTATGGTACACAATTAATTTGAATTAATTTTCAATTAAAACATCCAAGCCCCTTCCGCCAAACGTCTCATTTCAATATCAATGCTGCCACTCATCCTGCCTCATTTTTGGTGATGGGAGGTGGTGTTAGAATTCGTTATTATATCATCACCCCCCCCCCCCCCCCCGGCTCAATAAACGTCAAATAAACATATTTTCCCGTAATTGTCCATGTATTACGCTATATAACCATTCCAATATTTGTCTTAAAAGTGGAAAACCTACACGAAAATCGTATCGTCAATCTTCTTTCCAAGAGAAAAAGCATTTCCCCCAAACGGATAATGGAGAAACCGCAGAAGCACATATAATCGCTGCCAATAAAACACGTAAACTGTGCGGTGTTGTGTTGTTTCACCAACTGCAATTAATCAAACAGGTGCCAACAAAACGGCACACGTACACACATGCGCTGCTGTCACGGTGTTTCCAAAAAGTAATGTTTAAAAACGGAATAAATTGTCTCCTCTCCTCCACACGGTATCCCAGCATAAGGATGGCAGCTAGGATGAGGTCTTTCGGCTTAGGGTTCTCGGCTTTTTTTTTGTTGCTCTCTATCTCCCTCTCCCTCTGCTTTATTGCCTCTCGAAGCGCCCTGTGCTGACAGAGAGCAGGGGCCGACCATTGCGCGACTACTCTGAACGCGAGTCAATGAACGTTGAAAATTATCGTAGTAAAACAAGAAGCGCCAAAGAGAAAAGCGAACTAGGCACGATAGCATGACGGTGAGATATTTTCAACCGGCGTAGCGCGTAGCGCCTTGCATCGCCTGGCAGTGGGAAAACGCAAAGAAAAAACGCGTTCTTATTAAGATTGAATGGATTGGGAAGCGAGTCAAACGATATTCGACGCCATTCGAACGGCTCCGTAAATTACGCGTGCTATTGAAGTAGTAAAAATAAATCACGCAACGCGAAGGGAACGTGCCGAGACCGTGCTATTTATTTCCCATTCATGGATTCTTAATTTGATTCGAGAAATATTCTCTATCTTTATCGGGGAGCATCGTGCCGTAACAGATTTACAGGAGAAGAAAAAACTATTCGTCTGTCTGAGCAAACAGTACGTAAACAGTTGCTACAAATAGATGCCGATCGCATATCCTCTTGGAAAATAGAGATGGTAATAGAACAAAAAATATAACAAGCTTGCCCTTTCGAAGTACTTAATTCGGAGTCCTACAAAATCCTCAAAAGCAGTTAGTGAAGAATTTTAATAATAATAAATATTTATAATAGCTTTTGAGTGGAATCAACTTGCGCGACAAGCGCGACATATCTTTCGCATAAGGATGGCAGCTAGGATGAGGTCTTTCGGCTTAGGGTTCTCGGCTTTTTTTTTGTTGCTCTCTATCTCCCTCTCCCTCTGCTTTATTGCCTCTCGAAGCGCCCTGTGCTGACAGAGAGCAGGGGCTCGGGCACAGGGAGAACACGACAACGAGTAAAATTGTACTCTGCACCGTGAACAGTGCCATACACACTCACACAGACGCGGGAGATGACAGCTTACAGCAAAAAAAAATCCCAATTTTTATTACACTGCACTTTCCAGACCGCCGCCGCCGTCCTCCACTGCAACGGCACCAGCAACAAACATGCAATCATCATATTCACGGGTGCAGCAGCACACGAGCATGCGACGTCGACGACGGGCCCGTTTTGTGGAAATGTATTAATAGCGCACCGAGCCACCCTTTTTCGCTGCGTCCGCGGGGGTTTGGTGGAAAAATTGGAAAATTGCTTACATTACACACAAGGCCGGGTGGAGGGAGGAGGCCGAAAAGGACCGAATTCGTGTATGTTTGGTAAGGTTCTGTCGTAGAGCTGAAGCCGTGTAAATAAAACACGGGCGCTCTACTGCCGATCGTGCAGTTTTCCTCATGTGGTGGGCGGAAATGGCCACAACACAGTGGAGGTACTCTAAAAACCGGGCGCTCAGACACTCTGGCACTAGCTGAAATAAGTTCAAACAGAAAAGGATGTATACATGTAGAGTCGCTCGCGCAATATCGTCATTTCTTGCGGGCAGATTTTGGCAGATGCGAAAGCCGAAATGAAAGCTGCCGAAATTGTCAATCGACAAAGTAAACACAATGACGCCGGGGCGTTTTATTACTCCCGGCACTATCTACGCGTGGAATTGATATGCTAATGGCGCACGTCACACATCTAGCTGAAATAAGTTCAAACAGAAAAGGATGTATACATGTAGAGTCGCTCGCGCAATATCGTCATTTCTTGCGGGCAGATTTTGGCAGATGCGAAAGCCGAAATGAAAGCTGCCGAAATTGTCAATCGACAAAGTAAACACAATGACGCCGGGGCGTTTTATTACTCCCGGCACTATCTACGCGTGGAATTGATATGCTAATGGCGCACGTCACACATCAAAACCCACCCCCCCCCCCAGTGTAAACATATCGTGCGAAATGTAGAACCTTTTGCGCCGCATTTCATCTTAAACAAATCTTTTAAACAAATCATACGGTTCATTTAAAAACAATATGAATTAAAATTCACATAAAATGCTCCCGACACCGGCTTGACTTGAGCTCCACCCTTTTTAAATCGCTATAAAAACGAACGAATCGCGCCAAAACAGGAGAGTCAGCATAAACGGACTCACGGAGTCACTGAACGGATGCCGAGCCGCCTGCAAACACCTTTGCTTTATTGACACTTTTTTTTTCCTGCACTACAACGAAGCGCAACGCGAGATATGAAAGTCGACAATTCCAAAGTCGATACAATAACCACATGAAGCATGTGGAGAGAGAGAGAGAAATATCAGGGAGCAATCCCCCCCCCCCTGGGCAGCACACACCCGAGGGATGGGTTGTTTATGGTGCCCTCAGGGAAAGGAAGAACGACCGGTGGGTGAGAGCAGGAAAAAAACTCCCACCGGTGTTTATTGCTCCAACGAACTCCTGCATCCCTCACCAGCCTCAAAGCACCCCCAAGGGACTTGGTTTTCTTGCTCGGGTTGGAAAACTCTTATCCATCTATCAATACACGGTTCGTTGCCGCATGCCCGAGGAGGTGTTGCCCGTTAACGGGTTTGGCTCGGTTTGTAATGTTCCAGCAAATTAATTAAAACTTTGCCAAGTGACGGTTGCTAAATATGAGGTTTTCGTCAATCTCGACTGGCTCCGCCATTTATGAGCGGCCCAGCTTCGTTTCGGGTTCGAACACACCCGGGAACATGTGCATTTTCCACCCACGCTCGCCGCTCCAAACGCAACGGCGACTGGACGAAGACAACCAACCAATCTTGAAGTGTGTGTGTGTGTGTATGTGTTTGGCCAGAAATCCCCTGGGAATCTATATTTAGATAAATATTAAACAAACGAACGAACGTACCCGGACGCGCTCTCTCCGCTCCGGGATGTACACCACCCTCTGCTGCATTGAAAATTGTCCCAAGAATCGGGAAATCGACGATGATGCACACATGTTACCCAATTATTGTTAATGTGCAGCTTTTTCTCGCAGCATCTATTGTAATGGTATTTTCAACGTTTTAATTTTCTTCTAGTTTTTCCAGTTAAAACAAATGTTTTCTTGTGGATATACCATGGATTTAAACGATTGTAAACGTTGCCCCCGGAGGATAGGAATGTATATTTTTTCCTCCAGATCGATCAATCCTGTCGAGAATTGAACCCGTGCTCGTCATGTTTGGCGCCGTGCGCTTATCTACTACCCTATGAGGCTTATCAGTCCGTGGCATGCTTATAACACATCAAAAAGCAACGTTTTCATCAGACTTGGTGATCCGATCGTGACAACAGTAACGTTCTGTCTGAACTGATTTATTTGGCTCTAGTTTAGAATAGCTTCAGAAGAAAGTGTGATCGTAAAAGAATATTATTCTACCACAATTTTAATTTCCAGCTGTGTTCTGAGAGTCGGTAAATTCAACCCATCAAGCTAACAAATACATTTTTCTTACTGATATTGTCGACGGGAATATGAAGCGATTATTAAAAATGCATGAAATTTCACGCCTGGTGCATTGCAACGCAGTATTCGTTCGCGGTACTGAAAAAATCGTACACATGCAAATTAATTTCCAATTCTTTCTTTTCTTTCTCCCGCGTGCCTCAATATGACGTATTTATGCAACACGCCATCGAAGCGAACGGAATGTTTGGGTACGAATTACCGGCCAAGCATACCTTCTTCGGTGTACATACATTTTGCTTTTTGTTTTATTTTTCCTCGGCTCATCAATCGTATCGAACTCGATGCACTTTCACCCACACGAAGACATCACCCCACGCGGGCACAGGGAGAACACGACAACGAGTAAAATTGTACTCTGCACCGTGAACAGTGCCATACACACTCACACAGACGCGGGAGATGACAGCTTACAGCAAAAAAAAATCCCAATTTTTATTACACTGCACTTTCCAGACCGCCGCCGCCGTCCTCCACTGCAACGGCACCAGCAACAAACATGCAATCATCATATTCACGGGTGCAGCAGCACACGAGCATGCGACGTCGACGACGGGCCCGTTTTGTGGAAATGTATTAATAGCGCACCGAGCCACCCTTTTTCGCTGCGTCCGCGGGGGTTTGGTGGAAAAATTGGAAAATTGCTTACATTACACACAAGGCCGGGTGGAGGGAGGAGGCCGAAAAGGACCGAATTCGTGTATGTTTGGTAAGGTTCTGTCGTAGAGCTGAAGCCGTGTAAATAAAACACGGGCGCTCTACTGCCGATCGTGCAGTTTTCCTCATGTGGTGGGCGGAAATGGCCACAACACAGTGGAGGTACTCTAAAAACCGGGCGCTCAGACACTCTGGCACTAGCTGAAATAAGTTCAAACAGAAAAGGATGTATACATGTAGAGTCGCTCGCGCAATATCGTCATTTCTTGCGGGCAGATTTTGGCAGATGCGAAAGCCGAAATGAAAGCTGCCGAAATTGTCAATCGACAAAGTAAACACAATGACGCCGGGGCGTTTTATTACTCCCGGCACTATCTACGCGTGGAATTGATATGCTAATGGCGCACGTCACACATCGAAACCCAAACGTTCCTCCAGTGTAAACATATCGTGCGAAATGTAGAACCTTTTGCGCCGCATTTCATCTTAAACAAATCTTTTAAACAAATCATACGGTTCATTTAAAAACAATATGAATTAAAATTCACATAAAATGCTCCCGACACCGGCTTGACTTGAGCTCCACCCTTTTTAAATCGCTATAAAAACGAACGAATCGCGCCAAAACAGGAGAGTCAGCATAAACGGACTCACGGAGTCACTGAACGGATGCCGAGCCGCCTGCAAACACCTTTGCTTTATTGACACTTTTTTTTTCCTGCACTACAACGAAGCGCAACGCGAGATATGAAAGTCGACAATTCCAAAGTCGATACAATAACCACATGAAGCATGTGGAGAGAGAGAGAGAAATATCAGGGAGCAATTATTCAACGCTCTTCGCATAGTTGCCTGTACAGTTTTGGCAGGAATGTCATGGAATTTTATGGAACGTCTTCCAAAAATGTATTGATGCGTCATAAAACGAAAGGTACGGTTGGCGTTCCCGGTATGGTGTTGCGAGTGAAGGGTGCAATCGACTAGTGAGCGGCATTGTAGTTTCATGTGGGATAGATCTTCAATAAGTGCAATAAACAGACTATGGCTTTATTTAAAAAAATCGTAAAAGATTGCAGCGATTGGATTTTCAGAAAGAACTACCAAAAACTCGGCTATCCAAAAGATGTATTCTTTCTCAATGTTTCTTTTTCTATCATATTGACAGTTTTTGATATCAAACACATCGAAAAATGCCTAACACTCCAGCACAAAAATAGTAAAAATTATTAGAAATGGCTTCAACATTCCAACCGCATATACATTCTGCCCGGTAAATATCTATTTCAACGCCCAAGCGCCACAAATCACCGCCAACACCGACAACAACAAAAAAAACACTAAACCTTGAACAAATTTTCCTCCCATTGTTTGAGGCCCACATCAGGTCCACCAGCAGGAACGGAACGCGCAACGTAAGCTCTGGTGTTGGTGTAGGCTAATGTATTATAATTGTTTACCTGGCACCACCGAACGGACAACTGTTCGACTGTTTAGTGTACGAAGAAATCATCCCCGTGGATAAACATATCGCGCAATGCCGTGCCAGCAGCAGGCTATGCCGGATCATAGCAGCTGGTTTGATTTATGAAGGGAGTACTAGTAATCGACCCGTGCCCGTGTGTCTTGCCGGTGTCGTGCGTTTGCACACACGATCGAAGACCACATTGCGGATGGAGCGAAATTTATACACCCCAAACAACAATTGTGACATGCTGGTGTAAACAGAATGTCGCGCGTGTGTGTGTGTGCCCGCCAGGTTTTCCATGTGATTTGCATTCTTTGTGGTAACTGTATTTTTTTTTGCTCATCTCACACCGGCAACTAATGCTTTTCTTGCGAGGTAGGTGTTTCAGAAAGCAAACAAACAGTTGCTAACGTCATAACAGAGAGAGGAGAACGATCGTGCTCGGATACCCTTAGCAGGTGAAAAATTGATCGGACACATAGTTGTGTTACTAAAAATTACAAAACCAATCGCAAGCTACTTTTAAACCGAATAGTTTGGAGTAGAAACAGAAGAAGTAGTTGCTGCATATTGCACGACATGATTTGCTCCACAAACACAACCAGGGAGAAGGATAAGCCACGGCCATTGGAGGAATTGTAATGTAAGAGATTTCTGTTATTTTAATAACAACCACGACCCTCGTTTTGACTCGATGAAGTTGTTCGATAAGCCCACACCCGCCCGTACAAAAATAGTAAAAATTATTAGAAATGGCTTCAACATTCCAACCGCATATACATTCTGCCCGGTAAATATCTATTTCAACGTCCAAGCGCTACAAATCACCGCCAACAACAAAAAAACACTAAACCTTGAACAAATGTTCCTCCCATTGTTTGAGGCCCACATCAGGTCCACAAGGAGGAACGGAACGCGCAACGTAAACTCTGGTGTTGGTGTAGGCTAATGTATTATAATTGTTTACCTGGCACCACCGAACGGACAACTGTTCGACTGTTTAATGTGCGAAGAAATCATCCCCGTGGATAAACATATCGCGCATTGCCGTGCCAGCAGCAGGCTATGCCGGATCATAGCAGCTGGTTTGATTTATGAAGGGAGTACTAGTAATCGACCCATGCCCGTGTGTCTTGCCGGTGTCGTGCGTTTGCACACACGATCGAAGACCACATTGCGGATGGAGCAAAATTTATACACCCCAAACAACAATTGTGACATGCTGGTGTAAACAGAATGTCGCGCGTGTGTGTGTGTGCCCGCCAGGTTTACGAGGCCGGCGGGGGCGACGTGGGCAAGTCAGACAGGCGACCGTGGAAACCGCGGCGGGAACGTACGTACGTCCTGCAAGAAGTAAAGTCACACAACACAGCAGCTGAACCGTTGCCATAGTGAAGCCAACGGGAAGAAGATAGAAGAATAAAAAAACAAGAGGCGTGTAGGTGGAAGGGGGGTTTGGGTGGTTCTGTCCCTCCCCCCTCCACTAGATGCTTTATGTTCATTTGACCGCTTCATTTCGCATCCGCGTGCGCAATCTGGTGTTTCCAGCGCAGCCTGTCAAACCCAAGCTCTTCCCGGTCGTTCTTTCTTGGGTGGAAAATCTCCCTCCCCCAACCACTTGATGAAGCAGCACACACCGCAACAGGTGGATGAAAAGGGGAAGGACGAGGGCTAAGAAAAACTTTCTTCGCAAGTAAACCAACGGCGTACGTTCATTTATCTTTGTCCACCCCTTTGCCGTTGTTCAACCCACTCCCACCCACTCGGGTGTGTGTGTGTGCGCCAAGACGCAGCCGAGTTCGATGCCGGAACGATTAATTATCGTGCCGCCGCCGGGTGGAAAATGTCGGAAAATCTGCACACACACACACACGCACACGACAGCAGGGAAAAGGACGTGCCTGAACTGAGTTGTCAACTTGAGGGCAGCGAATTGTTTCTTTCGGTTTGAAAAATGCAAACCGTGGCGGGGGTGGGTGGCGCCGAAGGTACATTTTTCTTATTAAAAATTTACCTCCCGCTTCGCTTCGAGAGTGCCCTTAAGGGGTGCGCCTAGTTTTTTTGCTATGCCGCCCTGCCCACCCTCCGGGAGGTTGCGTGATACGGGCCCATTTTCACACTCGCACGCGGTGCGCACGTGGTCGCGGGCCTTCTCCTCCCGAAAAGCCAATATTGCCCCAGCCACATGACTCCAGGGTGGGGTGAGCGAAAGGTGCGCGGGTGATCTATTAGGGGTCGCTTTAGTGGGCGATTTGTGGTGGAAAGTTTACCCCGGAAGGGTGGAACCGTTGTTAAACAAACACACGCACACATACACACTCGCAGAGCGTTTTCGATGTTTGATGCGTGAGTATGTGCGATAATTGACACATGTTGCTGTGCACGCCCGGCGTTCCAGTTCCAGTTTTTGGGTGGTTTTGTTCGTGCCAATGTGTGAGTGTGATTGCCGATGTGCTTCGAATTTTCCGAACAGATGTTCCGGCTCCGGCGACTCCGGGCTGCGCTTTTGCTTTTTTTTACACCCCATGGCGTCGCTTCGGGATTAGAAAGAGAAAGGCCGAAATACCTGCACTAGCCGTCTGTTTCGTTGGTTATGATGATTCATTTTTAATACAGATTACTAGTTCCACCACCACCACACGGACGCGCACCGGGCGGAAAATCCAATTAGTAGTATACGAGTGCGGTTTGTTTATTGAGTAATTGCCCATTGACCAGCTAAATCGATGAAAACCCCCACTAGGGCGGGCATGCTGCGGAGGGGTTTGAGGGTGCTTGTTATTCCTTTTTGTTTTCTAACAAGGTTTTGGTGACCTTTCGATCATGTGATTGGTACGTGATATTTGACGACGCGGGGTGGTTTGCGTGATGTTTGAGCTGCTGTATGATATTTGTGTGTCTTGGGAATTTTTATTTATCATTATGACTTTTTGTTTGTAATTTTTAATAGCCAATCAATCATGCCCTTGTCAATCTGCCGCGCTATAAAACTGGATGGATTTGATTTTTATTTTATTTTTTTCATTTTTTATATACATAATAAGAAATAAAAGTGTCCTTAATTCGTTAGTACATCAAACACGATACTTAAAAACAATTATAATGAACTTGGGATTATTTCAATGAATTTATTATTTTTTAATGTTTTTAGAAGAAGATAGACATTTTTATAATTTTTCTTTCGACCTTTTTGCTGGCTGTGAGGGTTTGCTGTTATGGCCTCTACCAGGATCAGTTCTGATGACTCACAATCAACTTATATACGGGCGGGTGTGGGCTTATCGAACAACTTCATCGAGTCAAAACGAGGGTCGTGGTTGTTATTAAAATAACAGAAATCTCTCACATTACAATTCCTCCAATGGCCGTGGCTTATCCTTCTCCCTGGTTGTGTTTGTGGAGCAATATGCAGCAACTACTTCTGCTGTTTCTACTCCAAACTATTCGGTTTAAAAGTAGCTTGCGATTGGTTTTGTAATTTTTAGTAACACAACTATGTGTCCGATCAATTTTTCACCTGCTAAGGGTATCCGAGCACGATCGTTCTCCTCTCTCTGTTATGACGTTAGCAACTGTTTGTTTGCTTTCTGAAACACCTACCTCGCAAGAAAAGCATTAGTTGCCGGTGTGAGATGAGCAAAAAAAATACAGTTACCACAAAGAATGCAAATCACATGGAAAACCTGGCGGGCACACACACACACGCGCGACATTCTGTTTACACCAAAAAAAAAACAAACTAACAATCAGATCGTGATCGTGATTTCCAAACATGATGTGAAATAAGGATTCGGAGAGATGATTGTCGTTTTGATCTATTTTCAAACATTTTTCCTATTTATGGAAACTATTACTTGATCAGCAAATTTTAAGAGAATTCCATAAAATAAAATTTTATATGGAGAAAAGTATTCAAATTTACATTACAAACCATCGCATTCAGCCGTCAAGTTTTTCGTAGATTAACTTCGAAGCCTGAATAGCCCGTTTTTGCTACTTGCTTTTATCGGAAAGTTCGAGTATGCTTAAAAACATTTTTATAGGAATACTACAGCCTGAACAACACTAACCTATTTGCAGTCGCGTAAGAGCTAAGTGTCCGTGCATCGTCACAGCCTGAGAACATACGTAATCCTCGCAAAGATTTACCCCCGGATAATCCCTTTCGTTAGTCCTCCGGTAGAACAATTCCACTCGCTGGTGGACGGGTTATAACTACTTCCGTTCGCGGGCAACGAAACGTGACAGGGGCTTCCGTGAATCGAGAAAAAACCGAGCGCGGAATATTTACCCCGAGTTTGTTGCCCCATCCACAACACAGCTGCCCGCGCGCTCCTGCGACAGCTGGCAGAAGTGGGGGCCTGTGCCCTAATGCAGCCGTCGTGCGATATCGCGCTTATTGACTCTGTTTGCCTTCTGGAATCGTATCGATATACGCGTAGAGGCGGCGGCAGCAGCGTCAGTGCGCATTTCGTCGTTGGCGTTCGGTTTTTGCTAGCGTCATGTATAAAATATAGCCGATTAAGGGTAAATATTTAGATAACCACCCGACTGTGCACTGTGTGTGTGTGTGTGTGTGTGAACAATTATAATGAACTTGGGATTATTTCAATGAATTTATTATTTTTTAATGTTTTTAGAAGAAGATAGACATTTTTATAATTTTTCTTTCGACCTTTTTGCTGGCTGTGAGGGTTTGCTGTTATGGCCTCTACCAGGATCAGTTCTGATGACTCACAATCAACTTATAACTCTTATTTACGTGGATTTCATATCCTATCGTTAATGCTAGTATCATATAGTGTAGATAAAAAATGCTTTGAAAATTGCCATTTGCGGATTATTTTTTCTTTTAATATTTAAAGCTTTCTTTAACGATTCTTAAAATTTTAACTTTCTCTCTTTTCCGAGACTGCGATGAGCACATTATTCAAAAACAACTTTTTATGTTTCATTTGGAAGCGTCATTGTCTAGTTATGCATGTAAATAGATTAACTGTACTGTATCTGAGGATTCTACCATCAATATAGACTTAGTAAGATCGTGTAAAATAGTAAAAAAAAAAACAAACTAACAATCAGATCGTGATCGTGATTTCCAAACATGATGTGAAATAAGGATTCGGAGAGATGATTGTCGTTTTGATCTATTTTCAAACATTTTTCCTATTTATGGAAACTATTACTTGATCAGCAAATTTTAAGAGAATTCCATAAAATAAAATTTTATATGGAGAAAAGTATTCAAATTTACATTACAAACCATCGCATTCAGCCGTCAAGTTTTTCGTAGATTAACTTCGAAGCCTGAATAGCCCGTTTTTGCTACTTGCTTTTATCGGAAAGTTCGAGTATGCTTAAAAACATTTTTATAGGAATACTACAGCCTGAACAACACTAACCTATTTGCAGTCGCGTAAGAGCTAAGTGTCCGTGCATCGTCACAGCCTGAGAACATACGTAATCCTCGCAAAGATTTACCCCCGGATAATCCCTTTCGTTAGTCCTCCGGTAGAACAATTCCACTCGCTGGTGGACGGGTTATAACTACTTCCGTTCGCGGGCAACGAAACGTGACAGGGGCTTCCGTGAATCGAGAAAAAACCGAGCGCGGAATATTTACCCCGAGTTTGTTGCCCCATCCACAACACAGCTGCCCGCGCGCTCCTGCGACAGCTGGCAGAAGTGGGGGCCTGTGCCCTAATGCAGCCGTCGTGCGATATCGCGCTTATTGACTCTGTTTGCCTTCTGGAATCGTATCGATATACGCGTAGAGGCGGCGGCAGCAGCGTCAGTGCGCATTTCGTCGTTGGCGTTCGGTTTTTGCTAGCGTCATGTATAAAATATAGCCGATTAAGGGTAAATATTTAGATAACCACCCGACTGTGCACTGTGTGTGTGTGTGTGTGTGTGCCCTCGGAGTGTGCGTCCGGACGGGCGGGTGTGGGCTTATCGAACAACTTCATCGAGTCAAAACGAGGGTCGTGGTTGTTATTAAAATAACAGAAATCTCTCACATTACAATTCCTCCAATGGCCGTGGCTTATCCTTCTCCCTGGTTGTGTTTGTGGAGCAAATCATGTCGTGCAATATGCAGCAACTACTTCTTCTGTTTCTACTCCAAACTATTCGGTTTAAAAGTAGCTTGCGATTGGTTTTGTAATTTTTAGTAACACAACTATGTGTCCGATCAATTTTTCACCTGCTAAGGGTATCCGAGCACGATCGTTCTCCTCTCTCTGTTATGACGTTAGCAACTGTTTGTTTGCTTTCTGAAACACCTACCTCGCAAGAAAAGCATTAGTTGCCGGTGTGAGATGAGCAAAAAAAATACAGTTACCACAAAGAATGCAAATCACATGGAAAACCTGGCGGGCACACACACACACGCGCGACATTCTGTTTACACCAGCATGTCACAATTGTTGTTTGGGGTGTATAAATTTTGCTCCATCCGCAATGTGGTCTTCGATCGTGTGTGCAAACGCACGACACCGGCAAGACACACGGGCATGGGTCGATTACTAGTACTCCCTTCATAAATCAAACCAGCTGCTATGATCCGGCATAGCCTGCTGCTGGCACGGCAATGCGCGATATGTTTATCCACGGGGATGATTTCTTCGCACATTAAACAGTCGAACAGTTGTCCGTTCGGTGGTGCCAGGTAAACAATTATAATACATTAGCCTACACCAACACCAGAGTTTACGTTGCGCGTTCCGTTCCTCCTTGTGGACCTGATGTGGGCCTCAAACAATGGGAGGAACATTTGTTCAAGGTTTAGTGTTTTTTTGTTGTTGGCGGTGATTTGTAGCGCTTGGACGTTGAAATAGATATTTACCGGGCAGAATGTATATGCGGTTGGAATGTTGAAGCCATTTCTAATAATTTTTACTATTTTTGTGCTGGAGTGTTAGGCATTTTTCGATGTGTTTGATATCAAAAACTGTCAATATGATAGAAAAAGAAACATTGAGAAAGAATACATCTTTTGGATAGCCGAGTTTTTGGTAGTTCTTTCTGAAAATAGTCGTTCAAATCGGTCTAGCTTTTTTTAGGTCCCATTCAAGATCTTCTAGATCGCCATTTTAGTATAGATGGCGCCAGCACTGTGAATTAGCATTCAATGTTTAATATTATCAATGTTGTTTATAATCTTATTTTTCAATTTTTGTTTCTTCTCCTTTATCCAATCGCTGCAATCTTTTACGATTTTTTTAAATAAAGCCATAGTCTGTTTATTGCACTTATTGAAGATCTATCCCACATGAAACTACAATGCCGCTCACTAGTCGATTGCACCCTTCACTCGCAACACCATACCGGGAACGCCAACCGTACCTTTCGTTTTATGACGCATCAATACATTTTTGGAAGACGTTCCATAAAATTCCGTGACATTCCTGCCAAAACTGTACAGGCAGCTATGCGAAGAGCGTTGAATAATTGCTCCCTGATATTTCTCTCTCTCTCTCCACATGCTTCATGTGGTTATTGTATCGACTTTGGAATTGTCGACTTTCATATCTCGCGTTGCGCTTCGTTGTAGTGCAGGAAAAAAAAGTGTCAATAAAGCAAAGGTGTTTGCAGGCGGCTCGGCATCCGTTCAGTGACTCCGTGGGTCCGTTTATGCTGACTCTCCTGTTTTGGCGCGATTCGTTCGTTTTTATAGCGATTTAAAAAGGGTGGAGCTCAAGTCAAGCCGGTGTCGGGAGCATTTTATGTGAATTTTAATTCATATTGTTTTTAAATGAACCGTATGATTTGTTTAAAAGATTTGTTTAAGATGAAATGCGGCGCAAAAGGTTCTACATTTCGCACGATATGTTTACACTGGAGGAACGGGGGGGGGTGGGTTTTGATGTGTGACGTGCGCCATTAGCATATCAATTCCACGCGTAGATAGTGCCGGGAGTAATAAAACGCCCCGGCGTCATTGTGTTTACTTTGTCGATTGACAATTTCGGCAGCTTTCATTTCGGCTTTCGCATCTGCCAAAATCTGCCCGCAAGAAATGACGATATTGCGCGAGCGACTCTACATGTATACATCCTTTTCTGTTTGAACTTATTTCAGCTAGTGCCAGAGTGTCTGAGCGCCCGGTTTTTAGAGTACCTCCACTGTGTTGTGGCCATTTCCGCCCACCACATGAGGAAAACTGCACGATCGGCAATAGAGCGCCCGTGTTTTATTTACACGGCTTCAGCTCTACGACAGAACCTTACCAAACATACACGAATTCGGTCCTTTTCGGCCTCCTCCCTCCACCCGGCCTTGTGTGTAATGTAAGCAATTTTCCAATTTTTCCACCAAACCCCCGCGGACGCAGCGAAAAAGGGTGGCTCGGTGCGCTATTAATACATTTCCACAAAACGGGCCCGTCGTCGACGTCGCATGCTCGTGTGCTGCTGCACCCGTGAATATGATGATTGCATGTTTGTTGCTGGTGCCGTTGCAGTGGAGGACGGCGGCGGCGGTCTGGAAAGTGCAGTGTAATAAAAATTGGGATTTTTTTTTGCTGTAAGCTGTCATCTCCCGCGTCTGTGTGAGTGTGTATGGCACTGTTCACGGTGCAGAGTACAATTTTACTCGTTGTCGTGTTCTCCCTGTGCCCGCGTGGGGTGATGTCTTCGTGTGGGTGAAAGTGCATCGAGTTCGATACGATTGATGAGCCGCATTTACTAGCACCATTGGTTGGAGTAGAAGGAGGAGATCCTTGTGGTTGTGGGTGTGTTTACCTTTGCTTCCCGCCTCGGACTACCGGAGAGTTTTAATTGACTTGCTGCGCGCCAATTGGCAACTATTTTCGTTTCATCAGGCACCACCACGCTTTGGGAGCTGATAAAGTTTGCCCCATTAGTGGGCCTGAGTGGCCTAGTTATCCCCGAGCGCGAATCCTTCGTATCCCGCTCGGTGCGTAATCGTTCGGAAAAGTGGGTGGGTGCGGCTGCGTACGTCTAAGGCTAGGCTCAGGTGCTTGCCTAAAATTTCCTGCCTCTCTGTGCTGTGTGTTTGATAAGTTTAATCCTTTTTCAGCCGCAGTTTTTTTTCCACTTTGCGGGCGTGATTATTTTCAAATAATGTGTAATGATGTTGTTGGGTGCGATGGGTTGGAAGCGGGGTCGAGAAAAAATGGGATACCGTGTGGAGGAGAGGAGACAATTTATTCCGTTTTTAAACATTACTTTTTGGAAACACCGTGACAGCAGCGCATGTGTGTACGTGTGCCGTTTTGTTGGCACCTGTTTGATTAATTGCAGTTGGTGAAACAACACAACACCGCACAGTTTACGTGTTTTATTGGCAGCGATTATATGTGCTTCTGCGGTTTCTCCATTATCCGTTTGGGGGAAATGCTTTTTCTCTTGGAAAGAAGATTGACGATACGATTTTCGTGTAGGTTTTCCACTTTTAAGACAAATATTGGAATGGTTATATAGCGTAATACATGGACAATTACGGGAAAATATGTTTATTTGACGTTTATTGGACGTTGAAATTGGACGTTCTGTGTTCAAGTATCGTCCGAAGATTTCATTTAATTTACAAATGCTGCTATTAAATGCTATTGAAAATCTGTTTTTCAATGTCGTGTTTCAAGTTGATTCCACTCAAAAGCTATTATAAATATTTATTATTATTAAAATTCTTCACTAACTGCTTTTGAGGATTTTGTAGGGGGGGGGGGTGATGATATAATAACGAATTCTGACACCACCTCCCATCACCAAAAATGAGGCAGGATGAGTGGCAGCATTGATATTGAAATGAGACGTTTGGCGGAAGGGGCTTGGATGTTTTAATTGAAAATTAATTCAAATTAATTGTGTACCATAATGAATTCGATTATGAGGCGAGCGTCGAGCGCACGGGCAGCGCTCTCGGATGCGGATCGGCTTTGAAAGAGTTTCATCTCCAATCACGGTAAATTTTGCTAGCTGCTCACGCCGCGCGGTGTGCTTATTATGATTGAGTGTAGCATCAAAATTGGGTATCTCTCGATATCATTTACTACCACCATTGGTTGGAGCAGGAGGAGGAGATCCTTGTGGTTGTGGGTGTGTTTACCTTTCCTTCCCGCCTCGGACTACCGGAGAGTTTTAATTGACTTGCTGCGCGCCAATTGGCAACTATTTTCGTTTCATCAGGCACCACCACGCTTTGGGAGCTGATAAAGTTTGCCCCATTAGTGGGCCTGAGTGGCCTAGTTATCCCCGAGCGCGAATCCTTCGTATCCCGCTCGGTGCGTAATCGTTCGGAAAAGTGGGTGGGTGCGGCTGCGTACGTCTAAGGCTAGGCTCAGGTGCTTGCCTAAAATTTCCTGCCTCTCTGTGCTGTGTGTTTGATAAGTTTAATCCTTTTTCAGCCGCAGTTTTTTTTCCACTTTGCGGGCGTGATTAT
>KZ068232.1:30889-45744 GCA_002091845.1 Anopheles cracens | reverse complement strand
CTAGTAATGTTATGGATTCGTAATTATGTTAATAATGCCTAATAATGTTACATATTAACACCTAATCATGATACATCGGAGTGATTGAATCTTCCAAATCCGATTCATAGCTTTTTACGTATTTTTACAATTGAATCCGAACATTGATTCGAATTGCAGATCAGTACACCGTGCTAGACGATAATAATTTGCTATTGATGGACAAAGTCTTCTCCTGTAGATAGAATGTGTTGGCAAAGGTCTTCTTTTTCAAGGGAGTTGGCAAGGGAGGTCCAAACTATTTTTACAAACTCGTCTGGATTTTTAGCCCATAGACAGCCTCAATCGACAGTATCAGATTACCGAGAAACGTACAAAGGGCTATAATTTTAAGCGTGGAAAAAAAAACAGTCCGTTGACAATCGTGGGGCGTCGAGAAACGAATCCTTTTGTCTTTATGCAGTTATGTTTCAGTGTGTGTCCTATGATTGCGCCCACAGCATTACGCCACGCCAGACGGATCGTCCTGTTATGCATATGGAGGAAATTGGAAACCATCGTTCCAGCTACGAGTATTCGTATCTGCTTCGGTACTGCTGTGTGTCTGTTAGTGTCTGTTGGCGGATTTGCGTTGGCGCTTTTTAAATGCTGGTAGCGAGCTTTCATTTATATCATGTTTTGCTATGAGTTTCTCGAGTGTGCAAAAGACACGAATCTCATGCAGTAGTAGTAGTAGCAAGAAGGCGACGGTGTACGCGCTGTCGAAGCTAGTATATATGATTACAGTGTGGACAGTGTGGAGGGTGTATGTGTTCGTATTACGGTGTTCATTAAGTAATATTATGATGAGGTTATGAGGTGTACTTGCAATAAATAGAAGCACTTTGGAACACATCTACCTGTTGCGGTGCGGCTCCCGTCTCTATATAGCATGTTGTATCGTTTCTTTCCTTCTTTGCTTTCCATTCTCTTGTCCGGCCGCTTAACGAACGACGCCATTAGTGCCACATTCACTGTTCTGCTTCCGTTTCGGCTTGTACCAGCATCCTGACCTTCTCTAATCAACTATCACACTTGAATATCGCAAACGCATCCTTCTTTTGCCAGCCTGTTCCCGTATAAGATTCATTGTTTGCTTACAGATTTTCCTCCACTTTCAGATTACCTCTCCCATCACTGCTCACTTATTCACTCTCTCTCACACACACACACGCACTCTCTCGTGCACACAAATACTTACCTTCCGATTCATACTACTTACCACATGCATTCATTCAACTAATAAAACCAATCCCACCCCGGATTTCTATTGCCATATCCTTAACTATACGCTGCTGCGCGTCTCGTTGCCTGTCACTACCTGTCTTCAAACGTCCGTTAAACCTATTCAATACAGCTAACGTTTCCCAACATTTTACACTTCCAACCAGCCTGTACACAGGACTGCGGCTAGCTAATCTAGTTGCCTAGTCTCAGTTTTCTTTTCGAGTGTGTGTTTGCGTGCCTTTTCGTAGATTGGGCTTAAGCTTCCTAACCATTGTCCTTTCCACTTCTTACTCGTTCTACCTTGTTCCAGCTACAGAAAGCACCTTGTTGTTAGAATTTAATTTTTCCTCTTCTGTTTGTTTTGATTTTTCGTTACGAGTTTCATCCGGTGCCCGCAAAAGAGCTGTCTCCAACGTGTAATGAACTAAAAAGCTGAAGAAAAGCTGCAATTCCTTTCTCCTCTGTAAAAGCTAAACACCACTGGAGGCATTGAATAGCTGCTGCAGAATGGTCAGCCCCTCACTCCAGAGTCCGCGGGCGGCGGGCCATCCGGTTGCGGCGGTACCCGCCGCCTTCGCCTTCGGCAACACCGTCCGTCAGTCCTTGGTGCAGAGCAGCAGCGCATCGACGACGCTGCAAATTTCGTCGAAGTGTGGCCGACTCTCCGGTTCGTACGACCAGCACTTGAGCATTAGGCGGTACATTTCCGGCGGTGCCCCTTCCGGTGTCGGCATGCGATAGCCCTCGTCGATTCGTTCGCGTGCCATCGAATTGCTCATGCCCGAGTAGGGCGTATCGCCCCGGCTGAAGATTTCCCACACCAGAATGCCGTACGACCAGACGTCGCACAGCGATGTGTACTTGCCAAAGTTCAACGCTTCCGGTGCGGTCCATTTGATCGGAATCTGTTTCATACCTCCGGAAACTAATGAGGGTGATGGAATGGAAAGGAGAACAAAATACCATTACATTGTACTCACACTTGCTCAAACAGAGCCACACTCTTACCAATATACTCTTCCTCCTCGCGGGACATGCCAAAGTCGGAAATTTTCACAATGTTCTCACTGCCGATGAGACAATTGCGGGCGGCCAGATCGCGGTGGATGCAGTTCTTCGACTCCAGGTAGCGCATACCGGCCGCCGCATCCCGGCACATGCTCATCATCTGCCGCTGCCCGAGCGTGGCTGCGTTTTTGCGCAGGAACATCAACAGTGACCCACCGGCCACCAGCTCCATCACGATCATGATCGGTTGCTTCTGCACGCAGA
Organism: Anopheles cracens; assembly: GCA_002091845.1. Lineage (NCBI taxonomy): Eukaryota > Metazoa > Arthropoda > Insecta > Diptera > Culicidae > Anopheles > Anopheles cracens. The sequence goes on along the minus strand of KZ068232.1, from coordinate 43,227 downwards.
TACCGATCAGCTTGACGATGTTCGGATGGTCGTACTGCTTCAGGATGCGGCCCTCCTGCAGGAACTTACGCTTCTGCTCCTCGGGCAGCGTCATCCGACACGTCTTAACCGCCACCAGGGTGTTTTTTGAGGACTTCAGCTTTGCCTTGTACACGTCACCGAAGTTACCGCGCCCGATCTTGTCCAGCAGAATCACATCGTCGTTGCTGAGCTCCCAGCGCTCGCGTAGCACCGGCTTGCGGAGGACCGCACCGGAGCGGCCCGTTACCGCCAGTTCCGATTGATACTGATGCACGATCAGCTCCTGTATGCTCGGAAAGGCGGGTCCCTCGAACCGATAGTGGCCCTGCGAATGGTTTTTTAAACGATGTTATACAAGTTCTTGTCAGAAGGTCGAGCGTGTCTCCGTTACCTCGGCGGTCGTCTGCACGATAAAGTGCTTGTGTCCGTTCCAGCAGACACTGAGCACGGTTTGGCTTTCGTCGTTGCGGGTCGTTTCGCGCACCAGGAAGTCGCCCTCGTTGCGCAGCAATCGGACCACTTCCTCGCGCGGCAGGACTCCGTGGAACCACTCTTCCTCGAAACACAGGCCGATTATTGCGATGTAACAGTACCGACACTGTTGAAACGGACTTGTATAAAGCCTTTATTAGATTACTTGAATAAGGTCTTTATTAGTAAAAAAAATTGGGAAAAGTTACGTTAGATCTGGTTGTCTCTCTATATAATATAGCCTAATATTTCCTATGCATAATTTTTCAGACTGAATACTGATCATTCTTCATTGTTGTTGTTGATAGTTTATAGAAGCTTTGAGCCATCGAGTCTCTTACGCCTCTTAACACAGAATGTAGTACTTAGTCCTTTCAATAGTCTGGTTTTTTTTATTCAAAACTTTTCTAGGCAAAGTATACTTAGCTTAACTCATAACGTTTCTATGTATACTATGTTTTAGGCACAACATCGTCCTATCGTCCTATAATCGATCTATGATATCAACAAACGAATTATGACCCGATATGGAATATTCGATTTTGTGCAATTTTGCATTATAATGTTTGTTTCATTAATAGTTGTTGAATTTGTAAACATTTCATTTAAGATCGGCTCTTTCGTCACGCCACACACAGTTTCCACACGCGCGCAACTTAACACACAGTACACTGTCGTTTTGCGATTATGTAGTCACTTTTCATCTGTTTCCGCAATCGTTTTCCGTCCAAGAGAGAGCGGAGAACAGATGACTTCAAATAGGCGTGCTTTTGAAAGATTTTCTTGTTTCGAAAGGACACGCACACACAAAATTCCTACATATTGGCACAGATTTGCCTGCAGAAGTATGTCCCGGCTTGTCTATTTCATCTCACAAACGAACTCGCCCGAAAGCACCGGTACACCCATTCATGAGGGTAGCTCATTTTTCACTGACCATCATAACCGGGCGATCGTGCGCGGGGTTTTTGTTGTTGTTGCTTGCTTGCTTGCCTGTGCGCTGCTTTTGCTCTGGATGGACGTGAAAAATGATCGAGTGTGTGAGAGAGCGCGTGTGTGCAAAACAAAGAGAATCCGTGAGAGTTGGCCTGATCTGGGGGAGCGGATTTGAAGGGAACACGCAGGACTGGTTGATCGCGCAGTAGCAACAGCAGCAGCAGCCAAGCGAAATGTCGCACACAGCGCGATTTTGGAACCGGTACGCGTACGTTTGTAAGATGCGAGAGCGTAATGGAGCAAAAGAGATGAGTCTCGGCGGATGCAAAGAACGCGCGCGCGGTGTTTTAGTTTAGTTTTTTTTCGTTTTTCGTTGTTGGTTCGTATAGCGTGACGTATTCTCCGCAGCGCACATTGACGACAGCAGCACGCGAACGTCCGTGTTTGCGGTAGCAGAGAAAAAAGCAAACCGTGTCACGGGAAGAAATCGGCCGGGAAGGTAGAGGAAGGAGAAAATAGTTAAATTTGGGTACAATTTGATCATCGATACAATAATCGCATTTTAGTGATCCAATCCAGCTGTAATGAGGGGCTTCGAGTGGTCTACATATTTGTCGGAGGAGTTCGAATCGATCGTTATTGGTACGAAAAGAAGATTCGGTGCCCTCCGATAAGCAAACACTTAACCTTCAGATGTATTGCACGTTGATAATGATGATGAGACATTGTGAACGATATTTCTAACAAAACAAAATAAACGCATGTTTTTACCATCAGCAGCGTTCGGATGCGTTTCTTGCGCACCGGTGGCCGCGGTGGGAAGAGGAAGTTGTGATAGACGCTATCGCTTTCGTACGAGGACGATGTCGATGCGGTCGTGCTGATCTCCGTGCTGCTCATTGCTGCGGTCGATTGGAGCTTCGCAGATGTTCTTTTCCCCGATCGGTAAGATCGGCTCTTTCGTCACGCCACACACAGTTTCCACACGCGCGCAACTTAACACACAGTACACTGTCGTTTTGCGATTATGTAGTCACTTTTCATCTGTTTCCGCAATCGTTTTCCGTCCAAGAGAGAGCGGAGAACAGATGACTTCAATAGAGCGCGTGTGTGCAAAACAAAGAGAATCCGTGAGAGTTGGCCTGATCTGGGGGAGCGGATTTGAAGGGAACACGCAGGACAACGCAGGAAGGTCAGGACGAGGGAGCGCGCGGCTGTTGCTACACCGAAAACGTGAATTTTCATACGATCGTGAAAATCAGCTACACTGCCTGCCGTCGTTGTTGACCAGTATATCAGTTTGATGCGAATTTTGTATACGACGGGAGTTTACAATCCGAAGCGAACGTTCGTTTGTACATCTGTTTGTGTTTATGAAAAATATTTTTAAAATAACCATCATAAAAAACCAGAGGTGGTCTTCAACAAATCGGAAGTTAAGTTTTTTATCTATAACTTCAAAAGTATTGCAATCATTTGCAGGAGTAATTATCATTGTGGTTATTGCGATTAGCACAGAACAGTCTATTCCTCCTTCAGAGACAGATGTCATATACCTTATATGAAGATCTTATATTGAAGTTATACTTATATTATTGGGGTGGTTGTATGGTCCTGTACGCAAGCACAAGGTCTTCAATTCCACAGGTTGTGGGATCGAATCTCAACTGGACGCTCCCTTTGTTCACAGGTACTGACTATCCAGGCTACGGCGAATAACTAAGTCGATGAAAGCCAGAAATGGCAGGCCTAGTAGACCTTGTGGTTACTATAAAAAAAATATATATATTCCCTAACTCCTCCTGATGTAAGAACTAGATTTCAGAACTAAAACATATTGAAAATTGAAGTAGTAGTAGAAGTAAATAACCAGAAATTCGTTAATATTCATCCAAGCCACAGCTTATTTCGTGCTTTATTATATGGCTATATAGGCCTCTAAAAATTGATCCACTGCACTACTCATACTAGGCAGCTCCACACTGTACATTAATCGAAACAGCCAGCCAAATTTTGCTAGAACATTTCCCTTCGCTCACAACGAGTGAGCTGATGGTGAGTAAAAGTTGTGACTTTTCCTCGCTGATTACTGGGGCATGTTGGCGCTGTCTCGGGGATTGCATCAAACACGTTTTGCACACACTGTGATGTGGTATGCTAATGTGTCCCCACTGATGACTCGGACCATGTATTTCGACACACCCGTCTTCTGTGTGTGTGTATGTGTGCGAGAATAGTTATTTTTTGCCACCCCGCCCGTGTAAATATATTAAAAATAAAACAAAATCATTGCGGTGAGGAAAATCAGTTCGGAAATGTGCTCACATGTTTTTCCTAATTTATTGCCGACTTGACTCTTCTTTTCGCGTGCGTGATGCATACGACACCCGTGCCTCTCCCTTTGCGTGTGCCAATGATTATTCTAAAAGCGTCGATCGCGATCGGAGAACGCTTGAACCTGCCCTTCAGACGGAGCGAGCAAGTAGGATCGGAAACCGATGGGTAAAGGGCTTAGGGGCTCGATAAACTGTCTGTGAATGTCAACGTCGACGCTGATTGCAACGGCAGCGAAAGGTCACATCGGTACGGAGACGAAGCGATTCTATGTGGTTTTGTTGGTAAGCCGGGAGGATCGGGTGATAGTAGGGGAAGAAGAAATATATTGTCCGATCTAAAACTCCGCTGTGACGCCATGCCGTGCTCATGTGTAAGCGATGATAGATACAACCGGTAGATACGCTTTTAAACGCAATGCATGAAATTGTGCAATCGGACCTAATTTATCGTACAAGATCTTACGTGTCAGAGAAAGTACGACATAGCGTGATCTTATTACTATTTGGCTCAGAGACAAACGAGTTTTATGATTGACTGTATGCGCAATGATGGATGTGAGAATGAACTTAGGCATGTTTGCTTTCTATCAACCAGAAACGATATAGCAGAAGAATAACACTAATGCAAGAGCAAGGATTAATCTATAACTATTAAAGATATTAATACAAACACATATTTTGCTACATGAAACATTCTGAAAAACTACAACAGATACTAACAAACATAATAACTAAAACAATAATACAACGTAGCATAGCGAACGAACTAAAATAAATACCAAGAGTGGCGAAATACAATAAACGAAGCAAGCACTGACATTCCCATGCAAACAGGTCGCATACATGCACACAGAGCTACAAAATACTCACACTCACACCGTCGCCACCCTCGGAGGGATCGATTAGTTTGTGGGACTTGATCGTTAGCACATCGATATCTTCATACTCGAGATTGATCATCTCCGAAAGTGGCCACTGGCGGGAATCGGCTTCCGAACCGTCCCCACCTTCACTTTCCGCTCCGTGGCCACCTTCGCAGATGTCGATCTCGGGGAATTCTTTCCTAAAATCCAAAACCGTACGGCTCGGATGCATTCCACCGCCTCCGGACGAACGTACGATGCGCTTGGAGCACGTGCGGCAAACTTCCGGTACGGCCGCTCCCCAACGGGCAGCCTGAGCTGACGCGTTGCTGCTAGTGGCTGACGCTTTTTTGTGTACAAGCTTTGTAAGTTTGTCTCGGAGATTGGTCTTTAAGCTGGAAGAAGGCGCTTTGCTACCCCGCGGATGCGCGGTTGTGTGTGCCTCCTGCGGAGACGATTCTTCAAGAGCAAGCTCCCCTTCGACTGCCTTTTGCTCGTTACGCGATACGTGCAGCAACGGCACACAGTAATCTCCGGTGGTGTTCATGTCTCCGGTGTCTGTTGTTTCCACCGGCAACTCCTGCTTACGTCCACTGTCGGAGAATGTGAAGCGAATCGAAAGCAAACCCTGCCGGTCCTGGTCCGCAATCAGGTCCAGCTTCTCCTCCGGTCGATCGGGTCGCAGGGAGAGGTTCATGGAGGAATCTTTCACCTTGTTGGTGGAATGGATAAGTTCGCGCCAGGTCGCACGGACCGTTTGTGAGAAGGACGTCCCAAGACCGGTCGCCTTCGGACCACCATGCTCGGGTGATCCCGACCCAGCTTGTTCCTCGGCCAGTAGTTCATCTTCGGAAAAGGCTTGCTGTGGATGTAGGGGCTGCAGCTGGCGTTGCTGGGCATCAGCGCCAATACGGTTAAGCTGTCGTTGCTGAGCGGCACGATTCGCTTTGGAAGCTTTACGTTTCTTCTTTTTGCGCCCGTTGGCGGACGAACCGGTCGGAAGACGTTCCGCTAGCGATCGATCCGTAGACGGACTGGCTGAGTCAGTGTCTTTCATGAGGCGAAATTGGCGCTGGGTGTGGTGGGCCGTGATACGGCTCCTTAGCCTTCCCGAGAAACTTTCGCCCTGGTCCGGTGTGTCAGGAGAAGCGGCTCGATCCGGCTTTTCCACGTCCGCTTTCGTTCCCTTAATCCGGCGTTTGATCTTCTCCCGGAAGCTGTTCATCTTCTCGAACGGCATCGGCGGTTTTGCTGGATTCGAAGAGCTTTGCTGAGGGGGGACTGCGTCGGGACGCAACGTTTGAACGCGTATGTACTCGTACTCTTCGGAGAGACGTGCCGCCATACGTTGGTGCTCGTCGAGTTTCTGGTTGAGCGCATCGATCTCATCCAAATGCTGCTCGATGGACGATTTCCACCGACGTTCGGTGACTTCGGTTGGGCTTGCGTCCGCAATCGGTGTCGACAGTTCCTTCTTCATCGTAAGATACTTGACATCCGCTTCCGTTTCTTCTGGTGACTCTCGTCTCCACGAACCGTCCATTATCCCATCGAAAGCTCCTTGGCGTTGATTGTTGTCCTCGTAGCTTTCGCCGCGGAGCAAGTTGTTCTTGGAATCGTTCAAATCATCCCCCGTGGTATAGCTGCCACCTTCATCGTCATCCTCGTGCTCCTCTTCCTCCTCCTCCGTCGTACGATGCTGGTACCGCTGGTTTAACAAATGCACCTCACTGTCCTCACTGCTGGCTTGCGTGCGCAATCGACGGTACTGCGGCGCACTTCGATGGTCCGTGTTAGTTAGAGGGTTAGATGGTTCGGACTCGCGAAAGCTTTCTTCTGCGGGCAAGACCCGTAGCAGCGGCCCGTGCTTACGATTGCCGCTGGTGCTAATGTTAGTATAGTCAAACGATTGTTCCACATCGAGCCCGTGCAACAGGCACGCCTCCATATCGACGTAAACGTTCGACAGTCGATGGTCGGAATCGTTTCCGCTCGGAAGGAGTTCCGCGTACGTGGCAGCATCGGTATCATCCGACCGGAAGCGGTTAGTAGCGGTCGATGTAAGCTCCTCGGCAGTGGAAGCAACTTGCACACTCTCACACGTAACGGACGAACATAAAGGGTCACTTTCAGCACTAGTTACCGTCGAAGTCGTTCCGCGATGGCCTGTTTTCGGGGTCTGTACCGGCGTAGGTCCGGATCGTGGCGTCTTGCCGGTACCGGTGCTTGAAGTTGGAACGATGCTCGGTGGTCCCGATTTGCGCCGTAGCTGATCCATCAGCATTGACATCACACCACCACTGTTACTACCACCTCCACCACCACCACCAGTGCGCAAGGAGAAAAGACCCATAGCGGAGGTGGAGGTGTGCTGCAGTGAGTCCGTCTAAACATTCACGAGTACCCCCGAAGGAAAAATGATGATGAGTACCAAACACCAAGATGATAGGCCAGAATGAGAACAGGGTAGGGCGAGAATTATAGAATGGTGGTTTCAAGTTAGTCCCATAGCATGAAAGTAAAAAACCCGCACACCATTAAAATGTTGCAATTGGGATGACAAAAACCAATAAAAGAAATCCTCCACGCTCTACGTTCTTTACAAATGGTCCAAATTCTTCAGACAACCACACAGGACTGCAGCTGCAACACTTACCGAAAGGTCCTGACTGACAGACTTTTTGTTCTCGATTAGATGCTCCACGGAAAGGTCGTCGCAGCCGGAGGGCAACTCTTCACAGCCTACTTCGTTCAGCGCTGACCGGATCATGTCGACCAGCTTGAGCGTTTGTCGCTCTTGGCAACGCAGTGTGTTAAGCTCCTTGGATGATCTGTGTAAAGAAATAAATAAACAGTAATGATTCCCTCTGTACCAGCCGTGAAACAACAACATTAGCAACACCGTACTCACTTGTTTGCGGTTTGATCCTTCCCGAGGAGACCGTTGACGCCACTGGAACCGTTCAGGATGGGTGTAGAAGGCTTCGTACCGGGCGTACCAACCGGACTGGCCGCCGGGCTGCCGCCAGCAGTGCCATTCGTACCATTCGTTTCCGTGCACAGTTTACTCTGGCGGTCCTGCAGATCCTTGATCGTGCCCTCGAGTTCCGTTTGCCGACCCCGTAGCCAGTCGACGGTTAGGTTGTCCACGGTCAGTGTATTGGCCTGCAGTTTGCCGAGACTGTCCTCGACTAGGCTTTCATCGAACTGGAAAATGACCGGTGCGGTCGGGGAAGTTTTGTGCTTTTCCGTAAACTCGCGGTACTCCTCGGTTGAATTGATACCCGCTATACTCGACTCGATGCGCCGCTGGATGTCGACGTACTTTTCCGACGTCGTGTCACTCAATTTTGCGATCTCCTGTAGCAGGTTGCTCCTGGAAGAATATGAGTGTGAGATAAACATAGATTAATATGTTGGCAAATGGGAAAGAATATGCCATTTTAATCTGTTTATTCGACCCATCATAAATTAATAATATTCTTCACCCTATAGTAAAGGTTTATAGGGAAAAAGATGACACCATGTCAAATATCGCCTAAAATTAGTTGCACCTAAAAATAAATCTTTGCACGATTATTGACGAAAAACGACTTCCAACACCACTAGGGAGTTTCGGAAGGGAATTGCTATTGAATAATAAGGCACAGGAATCATACACACCGCTGCCAAGAAAACCACGATCATTTCCCGATAACGCGTCTCATTTCGATGCCTATTTATAAACCAATAAATCATTCCACCAGCGCGCCGATGCAGGTCATAACGTTTGACTAACTACAGGAAGATTTATTTAAATTCCGCAGCGCACGATGAAGCGCTTACAAGATAAGAACAAACAGCGCGGCCCTCCTTCGGCGCTAGGACACGTCCGGTGAGGCGGAATGACTTTCATAAATTAGATTGCTTCGATGATTTGACTGTATTGTGGTTGGAAACGGGCAGGAAGTGAACATGACAGGGATACCGACAGGCCTACGGGTGTTTTAGTTTTTCGACTCCGGCTCCGGTTGGTTCTCGGCCGGATGTTAATCAAATTAATTCCCGGCAATTCCCGGCCAAATTACTCTCGCCTGTGTACAGCGTCCCGGGTACGCATAATTTGCTGACTAATTCTGTCCGCACCAAAGCGAGAGGAAAACCAGGAGTCCCAAGCGATCGTCTGCATTTAATGCACCACCACCACCATCATCATCACCGTCACCCGGAGGGGGTTCACTTACCACGCCTGAATGAAGCCCTCCTGCAGGGATTGCTGGTGCTCGAGCAGGCCGGGCAGCAGTATCGTCCGAAAGTCCTTCTCGACCTCGACCGCCTCGGTGATGAGCAGGACGTACTCGTTATGCGCCTGATGCAGCTTCCGGCAGGCCTTCTGGTACTTGTCGATGACATCGTCCAGCTTCCGCCCGGACCGACCAGCTAGTGAAATGGAGCAGGGCGAGAGAAGTACGAGGTTAACTTTAACAATAAGCAAATAGCAAACGATACGAACTGTGGAGTGACATTCCTGGCCACCGGTGTCTGCCGTGCCGCACACCACAACATGACACGACGGTAGCACTGACTTACATTTGATATGTTCCTCAAACCGACCCCGCAGCTGTTTGTAGTAGTCTAAATGCTTCTGGTACTCGCCTTTCTTCCGCGCAACGTCCTCTGTGAGCTGTAAAGATAGCAGAATAACAAAGGGAATTGAATTAGGTTTCCGTTTCCGAAACGTTCTGACAGCTGTATAATGAAGCTGTTGGCATACTATTGCAATTACAAAACACCGCTATGGAAACAATCATTTAATCGAATATAAATACCAACACGAGGTGTTTAATTTTTCAATAAACCACTTAAAGCCATAATTCAATCGCATTCAACCTATGCAAATATCGAATGCTCAAGCTAGCATTTCACTACTCGAAACCTTTTTTCGAACCATACCTTCCTTGGCGCTCTCCGGTTCTAACGCTCTGCAGTTTTCAAATCTTTCCATTTTATGTAAATTTATGCGCAATCCTCGCAGCTGCGAACAATGGAGCAGTGTGCCGTGCTATAAACTGTCCCTGGTGCGCCATAAATCATAGTGCAAGCCTCGCCCTCATATTGATGTCACGTAAAGGAGATTTGATTTAACCTTTCCTGACCCACTCAACCCCCAACTATTCTCGGTGATGTCTGTTGCTGTACAGGGGGTGAAGGGAGGGGGGGAGGGTAAAGGCTGGACTTTTTCCTTACTTTTCCCACAATCGGAGCTATCAATTTGGTGTGCGTGATTGGGATCCATTTGCAATGCAATCTCCAAATGCAGTTGCAGTTGTGCGCCTCGTTCGAATGGCCCGAACGCGAAACTCCCGAACGGATATCGCACCCAGTACGGGTGCGGGTTCAGGGTTCAGGTTTTTAGGTGCACCAGGCACGAACCGTGGTCAACCCCGCACCGGCACCGGCGAACGGTGGCTGTGCTGGTGGTGATGCGCCGATGATTGAAATGGTGCTTTTATGTTTTTCCCTTTTCCATTCACTTTTTCATGCGTTGACTTCGAGTGGAGCAATTTTCAACACGTTACACGGGCGACGAAGATTGATGTTTGAACCGGAGTCATACGGAGTAATGCAACGCACGGCCGGGGGGAAATGTGGGACGGACAACTTGTGTTTTTTTCGTTTTTCCTTTCGCCGATTAATAACAGTGTGTGTTTGTGTGTGTTCTCGTTCGCTTCTGTGCGATATATTTGTTTCCCGTTTGTTTTCCTTCCAAGCACACCGAAATGGAGCAGACCAGGCTTTGCTTTCCTGGTGTTCCCATCAGGTCGTAAATTTAAAGGACCATGGTATCAGAACGAGCCGCTCTCGTTTGGGAATATGACCAGCTTTTGCCCCAGCAATGCAAGTTGAAGCGTCGAAAAAGTATAACTAATGCAAAATTTGGCTTTATGCGAGAGTATTTGGCCGCATCGCTTTGGTTTGGGGAAAGTAACTGTAGAACTGAATTCAGACTATGCAAGAAAGATTCCGAATGAAAGATCGTAACAATTTCAAAGCACAAAAAAGCTGAATTGATTGATATGTTCATCATATTTTCATTCAATTTTCGACATACGTGTATCCATAAGAAATCCATCCCGTGCTTGGAGGAAACATGGCTTACACAGTGGATTTGAACGATTATAAGACACTAAGGATTATTTTACGATCAAATTCCTTTCATTAACTGGTCATAAATAGGAAAAACAAAACAAAGGAAAGTGCATAGAGGTACTATGGGAATTGAAACAACAAGCTACGTTTCGTTCAACATATATTTTTTAATACAATGGGATAATAAGTATGCTTTTACCTTAAATTACCTTGGCAATAATATAAAAAAATGAGAACGATATTTTGAAAGCTATTCACGATGGTTAAAGCAATGTTATAGAATAAATGTGTAGTAGCACATGCTACTAAACTAACGAATAATAATTGTAGGGGATTCTGTATATCAGATTTGTTTTTTAAAAAAATCGAGTGTTTTTATTCGACCATCAGAGGTACGATGGTCCGAGGCATATTATAAAATTTATAACGAATACACAAATCGAGGCTATTAGTGAGTGTTTTCACTAATAGTGCAAGGTGATTTTTGGGTAAATGCAAAACTTGCATTTAGATTCTAGGGAAGAAAGTCTACAAACATATGCCAGGAAATGATAACATAATGTTTTGACTACAATTTACAAAATAATCATTTATACTCGAAATGCACAACCATGACTAAATGGTGCCATGTCTTGATAGGAGACGGAACAATTTTCTATTTTTTTACAATTTTCATTCACTTTTTAGTTTTGTTTTTATCACGCTCATGTTAAGTTTATCTCAAATCAACACAACCGGTTCGCGTTGCTCATGTGACACATTTCAAAAGGCTCTCCTCACCCAATTGCTGTACTGACAACTGTCCAGAAAGGAGGTACTATCGTCGATTTCAATATTCATTGACAGCACCAAGCTTCCAAGCTTCCTCGAACTAGCGTGCATCCCCGAACTCTGAACAAAACGCCGTAACCGCGCCGGTACCGTAGCTCATAAGTCCCAGATAGTTCACGCTAATAAACATTACATAAATGATAAAATCGGTGCAACTGATTACGTTGTTCTGATGAAATGCGCCAAAGACGGGTTTTAATTACTTTTGCTCATTAGCCGCGATCCGGCTGGTGCGGTGGTATGGCTGGGAGCAGAAGTTCGGGAATGGACGCAGATCGTTCCGCATGCATGTATGTTCGTGCGCAAGGTTTAACGTGAGTAGGGCAATGGGAAATTAGCTGCAGCATTCGAATCCAATCTTCTCCGGCGTTGATTACAAATTGCATTGTGCAGTGCGCACTAAAGCGGACACAAAAGGGTGCCTCCTCCCCGAAATCATGGCGACCTCCGTTGGGTCGTGGGAGAAAAGAGGTTTGCGGTGTGCGATGTGCGATTTTGCGCGAATTTTACGTATCACATTGCTGTGGATGTTCTATTTTAAGTAGGTTTAAGTAAGGCAGAAGATAGAAAAGTACCTATGCCTAATTATTCGAGTTAGCTTTAACGTAAAGTGTGATTTTTTATTACATTGGAAAATAATTTTGGAATTTCTACAACTATAGGAAAGGAAAAGTTTCCAACTGTTATTTTAAACAAATTTTCATTAAAACGGGTTATCAACTTGACTTATCAGTACAACCGAGTCATTAGT
>KZ068229.1:64363-91411 GCA_002091845.1 Anopheles cracens | reverse complement strand
AAAATATTTGTTTTATTTCGACTGTTTTATTTTAGCGTTTTTTTTTGTTCGTTTTTTTTCGTGCGGCGGCGATTTTCCCAGCTGATAAGAAGGAAAGCGGGGCAGGCGGCAAGCACGAAATGCAAATTCCGAACGCACTTGCACATGACCAACCGGGAGATTTTTCCTATTAGTGGCCGGCTGGGGGAAAACGCTTTTCCGTGAGCTTTTTTTCTTCTCCTCCCCCACGTGGGAGAGCTTTGAAAGTGCTGTGCTTTTTTCCGTCCGTCGTTTGTGTGTTCCTTTCGGCGACTGTTGTTTTATTTCACTCCCATTAGCATCGGATCCATTTTCGGTTCGGCGCAACCGGAGTGTGTGTGTGTGTGTGTGTGTTTTTTTTTTTCATTTTATTTCATTTTTCCACGCCCAATCGTTCCTCTGGCCACCATTCCAGGCGGACGAATGGTGACAATCGGTTTGCGTGACGCTATCTGGCCCGGGTTGTGTATTGTTTGAGGAAATGAATTTTCGAAAACTACATTCTGCTTCGTCCACCACCCGCGGCCGGGACGTGCGTCCTCCCCCACCGTCCGTGTTTCGTGCATGCAGTTTCGAGAGTAAATTTCAGCGTTTGAAGCGCAAGCGGTACGTGCAAGTGGAATTCAATTTATTCCCTCCAGAGCAGCCACTCGAAGCGCCCTGAACGGGAAATACGTGGGTGCGGTAAACACACACATACACACGCACACATCCTCAAAGACATGGCCCAATCGTGTTTCGTTTGTTGGTGTGTGTTTAATTGTTGGTTTGGAGTTGATAATGAAAACAGCGTTCGCTGATGGAGATAGTTGGGCCAGTGCAAATACTGCTCCTGGACTGCTTCGTTGGTAAATATAAAGTATATTTGTTTGTGATGTTTCGTTCTGAAGATTTCCTTCAAATTTATGTTGTATTATGGTTCAATGTTGTATTATGGTTATATTAACATTAAATCCGGTTTAAGGATTCAAAGTATAAACAGCAAAGAGCTGCAAGAATGCTTTACATCTGATACGGAGAAAATCCCTATACTTATGCAACCCGCATAACAGAACATTTTATAGTTGGATATACCTAAATAAAGCGTTGGTGTAGCGTAATAGCATAGTATTCTATCGTCCCTGCTATGGATAAGGCAAAGATCACTCACACTATCGGAAACCTATTGTGGAATGGATACAGGAGTAGTGTCTTATGAATCTTTCATTCAATGCCAGAAGTTAGTAGTTCATCTGCTTCGAAACATCCCACAGACGTCGGATGAAGCATCAACAACCAGGACTTTGGCAAAAAACGATTGCTGATTGACTTCCTAACGCGAGGTTAATCGTCTACATAAAGATCTTTAAATTGGCGATGAGTTTGGGCAAACATTAGTTGTATTTGAGAGACTGACTGATGACATGCTCGGGTTAACATGCATGATCCTAGCTAACATGTTCTAGCCACGTTATGTTTTTTTCTAATAAATAGCCAACACAAAATTCTGATTATAAACAGATGGAAATTATTAAACGATAATAGCGAATTAGGAGGAAACATTGTCCAAAATTTGCGAAAGCAAAATCAAACCAAATTTAGACTTGATTGTTAGCTGGAATAAAGCCAATTTCCAGTCCTCCCAAACCTCGTCTGATATGTGTTCGCACAAAGCTCGTCGGACTGTGAAACTTTACACCGAAACCCACGGCCACATGTCTTCATTCTACATGAGCCATATTTTTAGCCACACACCAAACATGCCACCCCCGCACGCACGCACCCAAGCCTAATCCCAAGCCGAACCGAAACAACTTGACTTCCGAAAAACAATGCGTATCATATCGCTCGCTGGAATGCCGCGCTCCGTTCGCAGACTTTCCGCCGGGCAACAGCACAGGGAGCGCTGGCACCACCACAACAAGTGCGGGCGGAAAAATAATAATAATAATAATGCAAGTAATAATAAAAATAAATACCGCATCAGCACCACCGGGCCGCCAGCGTGCCCGTCCGCTTTTCTTACGACACGGTGTTTCAGCCTCCGCCGTTCGGTGCGTATGTGTTGCGTCAGTTCAGAGAGCGTTTTCCAGTGCCGACGTTTGCTCGCTACTGGTTTATTTCAGTTTGCCATACGGTGGAGGCAGCCACGGCTTGAAGTTGAAGTGTGCGCGCGGTGCGTTCTGCGTGTAGCGGCCGAAAAGTTTCACTCGCTCCGCCATAGCCCCGAAACGGAGCCAGCAAGTTTAACGGCAATCTCCCAAGCGACTTTCCGGGCCCCGGAGAAGCAATGAGCCGTTTCCGTGGGTATGTGGGCGCGGATAGGGAGAGAATAAAAATAAAACATTCCGGGTGTTCCGGAGGACTCAGGTTCATTTCGTTTTGTGGGAGGAAATCCTCTGGAAAGTGGTGAACGTCACACTGAAGGATGTGCTGTGTGCGAATCGTTCTACCGCTCATTGCAAGGATGATGCTCGGTGTAGCACACATGACTTGTGCTGGCGATAAAGCTGAATTATCGTAATGTTATCACAACAAGTTATGTTGTTACGGGTCGGATACTTATGTGAGACAGACTAGAACTCATTTCAAAATGGAAAACCCATCGCTGCTGAGGTTCAGTGTGCAATATTCAATATCGTACCAAAAGAGAACGTCCAACATTCTTTTGAAAATGTCCCCGTCTGTTCCTAGTAACATCCTTTCCAACCAATCCGTATTGAAACGCCGATGATAAGAACGCCATCCGTTGTATCGACGGATCGAGGGAACATTTTTCTGCCGGATCACGCTTTCCCCCAGCTCGATCCGGGATATCCCTTTTTGCAAGCAGACGCTCCGGTCACAAGCGCCACCGAAGGACACGGCCCACGCGATAATGAATGAGCGAAGCGCATATAAACCACCCCGCCGGTTGAAAGGAATCAGATAGCGGGCGCGAAGCGACGGCAGCGAATATGGCTGCACGGGACAACCGAAGCGAAGTCTATAAATGGTCGATGATTGTGATTTATTGCGAAAAGTGTACGGTTTCGGTTGGGTTTATTTGCGTACTAGCGTCCACCCTCGGTTTGGCTCGGTGGCGGCAGCGAGAATCTGATGCGCGCACGGTACAGTGAGGGATGCACCAATAGGCGCAATAAATTATGTCTTTTCACTAAAGAGATTGTTCGTGTAACTAACCAAATATACTTTGAATTTTGAAAATATAAGCAGGCTGTTATGAAGAATATATCTCAAACATATTAAATTTTAAGAGCAGGCTTTTTCTTTTTCATCTTCTATGTTGACACAACAACCTCAATTTGTTCTAGACCTGATGTTACTGCCTTCCATTATACCTTTTAATAAAAAAACATAATACTTGCTGCGTAATTTAAAAAAGAATAAAATAAAATTTCAAATCCTTTTCATTTAAACTAAAGTTTGGATTAAAATTTTGACCCGATGGGCAATTGTTTTTCAATTCGATTCTCGAGTATTCTCTCTATTTGTTCAACCGATGTGGTTTGGTATGGGCAATCTTAGAATTTCGTAATACTTATACAACGTTAACTGAATCCAATGGAGCGTATTCGTCTTATGTGCGTATTCTTCAATGTTAAGTTTATTTTAAAGTACCTTGAATGTTTTTTTGCGATCAATAAAAAAGACATATTGCGATGACGATAACCTTTTTTAAAAGGATATCTTAGTTGATAGGTTCCTATTTCAAATTTCAGCTACTGATTTATAACCCGTAGTAAATATGATTCGTCGTCAATTGCTTCAATGTTTATCAAATAAAGTAGTAAATTTAGGAAGGACTCCATTTTATATTTCATTTTATGTTACTGAGAATTATTATGGAGATGTTGAGCTCACACTGCGGAGCGCGCACTGTAAGCTGCAATCTAACTCCCAGCCATCCTGAATAGACCAAATGCCGATGCGCCTCGATCGACCAGTCACCCGTGAATTAGTACGTTCGGAGATTTATACCGTCTTGTATCGGGAAAACGCGGCTCCCGCTCCGTGCCCGGACTGCAACGAACCATCGCTTCCTGCCGGCTTGCCTTCTGATAACAGGGCTCGAATTTTGTTGTCTCATCTGTCCTGTCCACCGGAACGAGCCGCAAAGCCCGGTGCCAATTGCAAGACGCCAGACGCCGGGATCTCTTACAAATACACACAGACACACAAACAGACAGGCTGGCTGGCCCGGATGTGCGTCGACTACTCCCCCACAAAGACAAAGGGAGCAATTAATGCCGACGAGATAGGATGCTCCCTATCGGGGAGACCGTTGGGTTCGGTTACTGCCACCGTATGTCTTGCCGTTCGCGTACGCCTACTGCCGCTCCAGAGAGTGGGGGGTTTATCCTGCTTCAGGAGCGGAAAAGTTTACCATCTGATTTCGTTTATGTGACCCGAACAACCTCTGACCGGCGACTGAGATGAAGGTCCCGCGCGCCCGACCAAGGAGCAACATTATTGTTAGCCTGTTTGGCTCGTTTCGGGGGGATTTTCCACCTTATCTTCGGCGATGTTTGTCTTTCGCATAAAGCCCCACCGCTTCGTCTCTTAGTTTTTCTCTGTTTCGCCATTGCAAAAATCAAGATTTGGCTGGAAATTATTGTCCCGGAGCTAATGCCGGGTGGCCCAAACTGAAGCGATAGATCTTGATCGGCGAAGCGACATGTCAGTCGAATGTAATACGCTTATCCGATCAATAGAACAGTGCGCCCGTGAGGGCGGAGTGCGCTTTAAGACGATGTGTTGATTTGTGATGTAATCTTTCGGGCGAAAATAGGTATTGACTTCGCCATCAAGCTGTCCAAAGTTTGCGATATAAATTCTTCCTCATCCTTATGTGTCGAATATTTCCAACCAAGTATGCAATGTTTGGAGAGGTTGTAAATGAAATTGAAAAAAAGCACCGGGTGGAAAATGGAGACGTTTGGGGCCGACATTTCATCCGTGTGGAACGCCCGTGGGCGGATTAGCGATTCGATGGACCAGCTCGGCCGTGAATCACTTTCACTCAATTTTAAAACGATTCAAATTAGACAGATTTGTATGCCGGAAATGAATAAACATGATGACACAATGAAACTTTTCCAGCGGAAAAATTGTCCCCCACCTTTCTGTCATCGCTTCCTCTGACCCGGGAGCAAGGAATCTTGACGAAATCCTTTCCTTTCGGTCCACGCGACAAAGCGGACGTGGCGAGCGGGTTTTGAGCGACTAATAATGCCGCGGCGACTGCTGTGCGTTTTATGCGTGAGGGCGCGTCTTCCGCGTCGTCCTGCGTGATTATCATTTTTAATCAAATTCCGCCAGCGATCCGGCATTTCGCAGCATTTACGCTTCGTTCTTTGGTCGCTGTTTTTTTTACTTGTATCGTATTCTGTCGTAGAAACTATCACAATTCGTGCTCTAAAAATCAATAATATCTGTTATTTTTCTCCGTGATGCAAAGTTTCTAGAATTAAGTACGAATTTGACTACATTCCCATTTAAAATGTGAATATATCTATTGAATCTGCTACATGTTGTTCTCATTTTTTTTTTCAAAAGAGTCCTGATTGCTAAACATATTTAATTAAACACTGCGTTCTGGTGAGGCGCTTAAAACGTAACTTTTGACTGTTCATTAGAAATCACTTCCAAAATGAAGAACATTTCCATAGCCGAATACATTTCGCCGTTGATTGCCGTCGCTTTGTTGACCGAGCGACTTTCAAAGACCTCTTCCAGAAACCCGGCTACGGCTACGTACGTCTCAGCTCATCGCGCGCGTCTCTCACGTGCCGCAAACGTGGTCGACAAAACTGGCGAATCCACATCACATCGTCTACTTGCTATGCGCAAACTGTTAACTAATTCATCATGTAAATCAAACCATTCACCGTGAACCGCGTGGAGCAATTGATTCCTGGCCGTGGCACCGGCGGGAAAATCGTTTTCCCATTCGTGTTTGATGTCTTTTATAAATGAGATATTCGCGAAAGGTATCCCTTTTGTTTGCCCGGCCCGGCAGAATAATGATGACTGAAAATGATAACTTTTTCGCGGGCTCGGTAGACCAGGAGGGCCGGCGAAGAACCGAGCCGGATACCGCATCCCGAGCACGTAGCGTGTTTTATGTCAATTTTACTGTCGTTACCCCCCCGTGAACTCGTTTATGAAGAGCGAAAGGACACCGGCACCGGGTGGAAAATGGAGACGTTTGGGGCCGACATTTCATCCGTGTGGAACGCCCGTGGGCGGATTAGCGATTCGATGGACCAGCTCGGCCGTGAATCACTTTCACTCAATTTTAAAACGATTCAAATTAGACAGATTTGTATGCCGGAAATGAATAAACATGATGACACAATTTAAATTCACTTTTCAATTCCAAATCTTTCCATTCTCCTCGCGGCATATGCCGTTCCGTCGTTCAGAGACATCTGCCCGGCAGGAATTACATGCCCCACGTCGCGCTATCAGATATGTAAATCACAGAGAAATCCTTTTCATCGGACCCTTCTGACGCTTCCTTCGGCTTCCTCGCGCACATTCAACCGGATGGCTAGAGCTCGAGCAACAAATATTTCCCCTTTCTCACAGGAATACAAAAATAAAAAAGAAAAGTGCGCCTCTGCGCCTCCGAAATAGAGACATCCCGTTTAGCGCACCACAAAGGAACGATTAGAATCACATCGCCCGCACCCGAAATTCCTCAAGGACATAGCTCGCAGGAGTCATTTTTCATCCACCGCCACCACCGTCGGAGTGGTTGCGGATCAAATTTCTTCGGGCGCTCGAAACCGCCCGCCTATCGCATCCGCGGAAGGATTCCTTCCGTTTGCCGGCGGGCAAAATAAAGCAATCTCGAAGCAGCTGTTGACGAGCGGCTTTCGACGCTCACGCGAACGCACACGCACGGATCCTTTCGATGCCCCCCCCCTTGGGACGCAACCGGGGATTATTCCAGCGGTGCAATATATCATTTTTTATTGCATCCCGATGCCCTCCCGTCGGTACGCGGTGGCCAGGGTTCATCGATACTCCTCTCACGGGCACTGTGCTCTGGCGAAACGATCTTGATCTCCCCCCCGGGGGTTAAAGGGTGCGAAGATGGTATCGGTCCGCCCGGGACTCCTTTCATCCGGGAGTGTGCGTGCGTGCGTGAGGAACAACGTGCGTGTGTAGAAACCTTGGAATGAAAATACTCCAAGCCGGAGGCTACACGCGGGTGACGATTGAATTGATTTTCAGTGGGCACGTTTCCACGGAAGCGGCTCACCGATCGCACCATCGAGCGCTGGAATGTGGATGGAAACGTGAAACTAGCAGCGACACTAAAAAAGGAAACAAACCCACGACCAGACCACAGTGCTCGATCGCGTCCAACGCTGGTGATGCAATTACGGCGCCATCGAGGAGTTAATTTTTTGACAAATTAAATGACCCTGTGTGTGGCTACCGTCGCTGCGCCTGTCTGTGGTCCACTGTTGTGGTTTTCCTGGCGCTTTCAATGGTCGCCAAAACAATAGGGGATGGTAGTTATAGATGCAGTGTTGCAGTACGTTTAATGGGAAGCATTTGATTATTTTTACATAAAGCTTGCAATTTAATACATTCATGCTGCTCTGTGGCTTACTTCAATCGGCTAATACACAGAACGCGTTCGGCAAGTTCATAAAGCGTGGGTGATCAATATTAAATGCTTTTCAGGAACACAAAACCCGCACTAAAGTATACAATATCCATATTTTGATCCTTTCTGGATGCTTTTCACAATTAAATTGGCAGTCCATCTCGTTTTATTTATTTTTTCTCTAAAACCAAACGCACACATTTTCATCGAATTTCGAATTAAATTAATTACACTTTTTTGCTGAACGCATGAGGCAGCTAGTTTATTAACATTATTGAATTTGAACTCACTCGTTGCATTTCGCCCGGAGGGGATCATTGTATGGACACGAGAAAAAAAAAACAGCATAAGCAGGGCAAAAGCACCACCGATTCCTAATTTTGCTGTTAATCAGCGTGACCGCACTAGGTAGAATTTATGTTAATTGTGCAGCCTGTACCCGGCATGTGGTTTGACCCAGAAGCGATCGGTTTGTGCGGACATGAATCAATGCAAAAAAGCACTTTACGGTGACATTGGTGCCTTTATCTCTCATGGAAGGCCGCGTTGCTAGGAGCGTTTTAATTTCTAATTTCGCACAACGCATTTGAAAATTAATTTCATTTGATGTACTTGTCCCACCGCTGATCCTGTCCCCGTTCTTTGATATACGTCTCCGTTAGTCCACGATCCTCGCGTCCCGCGCAAGGTGTGCAGTGCCATAAATTATATATTGAGTGTGACATTTTATTTTCACCACCGGAGCCCAGGACGTGTATGCGTCCGCCGCGCAGCACGTGTTTGAAAAGTGCCAAGAATCTGCCACCCGGTTTTCGAGTGCCGCTCGCGCGAGCAGCGATGCGGAATTTAATAAGCGAATCCTCGCATATTTGCACATTCCACCGAAGGCGGCCGGTCTCTCGCCTGCCGGGCTGCCGAGCTGCTGGAGCTTGGAGATGCCGGGGCCGTGCCACGACCAGTTGACATCTTAAGACTGCAGGTTATTGGCCTCCCTTCTGTCGTATCGCTGTGGGCTGTGGAAGGATGTGTATGTGTTAGTGTGTGTAAAGGATGAGACCTCCGACCTGGTGAGTCGCTTTTTCCACGCATAAATTACTCACCGTCCGGTGGGACGTGGATGGTCGGGGACGTCTGGTTCGTGGGACGCTTCCCTGGTGGCTGCCTCACGTGCTGGTATGCTTCGGGGTAGGATCAGGTGACGGAAACATCCGCCGCGGCACACTAGAAGGCGAGTGGCTCTTGAGGATGTACTCCATCCGGTGGAGTGGTCGTCTTCAGAAGGGATAGTGGGGAGCCAGTTTGAAAATAGAAACTGGGACACGTGAACGATCCAACGTGATCTTGTTGCGAGAATCCGATATTAGCCAGGTTTGAATGCGATTCTAAGTAATATCCTTTTTGAAAATGACATACGAAAGTCTGTATACAAACATTGCAAATAACTTAATGTTTATGCACTACATCCAGGATACAATTATATTCCTGGTGATAGGCTCGAGGTGAACTGAAGAAAAATATCCAATTTTACTAAATCATCATCTTGTCCTAACTCTTGGCATGTACGAGAGACATATGTATGCAGTTTTAACTCTTGCTTTTTAACTTCATTCAATTCGCAACACTATTTTTTCCTATTTTTCTTATCGTATGAGGCAACAAAAGTTAATTATGAACTCCATATTGGGTTTTAAATAGCTATTAGTACCGAAAATATTGCTGTTTAGCTTAAGAAATTCATCTGAAAAATATAGCCATAAGAAAAGTTCTTCAATTCATCCTTCAAACGGTTACAGCTCTTCCTCTTCAACAACCCGTGAATAGTTTCGCAAAGGATTGCATATGTAAAAAAAGGAGAACGAACTCAATCTTTCCTAACTGACTGACTCTTTCATCACTCATTTATTCATCGACCAACGAATGGATGATGAACTTGTTCTAATGTCCAGTTCTCACAGTAAACGTCCCGCAGGGGCTTTCCAGGCATTCGTTTAGAAAACAGGTTGCACCAGACACATTCAGTTGCAGGGGCTCACAGTGACGAAGCGAAAAGAAACAAGCCCTCTTGTGTTTGTGAAGGTGAATTTTAGAACGATACAGGCACTGTTCGCTCGTGCAGCAGAGTTTATTTGGTTTCCATTTCAATTATTTATGGGTGCCGCGGGGAGCGTTTTAGGCGATTTTGTCTAGCTTGCAGACATTTATTCCTACCATTTCGGATCGTTCTGTACGAGCATGTTATTTGCAACTCTTCCGAGAAAGACTTTTTGAATACAATTTCTCACTGGAAACGTACGAATATGGGGAAAACTAGTTTCAATCGATTCCTGTCTCGTACCGGCACGGTCAATAATTTAAACTTCCCAGACGGATGCGGATGCAAAATGTGGGCAGATTCTGCTCGCAAAAAAGACCATTCGAATTAGAAAATCGTTCATCGATCCGTTCCGCCCCACCGGCAGGAGAGATTATGTTTCATTAACTATGCAAAACTATCCGTACGTGATTTTTATGAAGCGTGTCGTCATCCGACTCGCATTTGCTCTCGCTCAAATCGCCCTCGGTGTGCTACGCGACCGGTATTAGAGAATCCGGTGCCGCCTAAATGATGGACTAGCCTGGCGTGTAAAACTTTTCAGCAGCCTCACACGTCGATCCTTCCCCGGGGTACCCGTTCCGGTACGGTTTGGTTTGGGACGCGCGACGGAAGTAAATTCCAACTTCGATTGATAATGGCCACGGACAGCCATCTTACGTGGAAGTGTGTTGGCTTAGTTCGCAGCGGCACTCAGAAAAAATGCCAGAATGCTGGAAGGCGCGGGAGGAGCAGGAAATAAAAATCGATCCAAGACATCGATCTCGGCTGTAATAAATTGAGCGCAATTATTTAAACTTTGCCATTGGGAACGTTGCCGTGGTCGTGGTGGCAAAAGTTTCCGGGGCAGGCGGCGAATCGATCGATGCAAACAGTTCGGTCAAAAGTTGATGCAGGAAGTCGCCACCCCCACCCACTCCAGCCAGCGTGTGGCGCATTTGGAGTATAAATAAATTTTTTCGCCATTTTTTCTACGGCGGGTGGATTTTTTCGAGGTTTTTCAGTGGATATTTCGGTTGCCACGGCACCCCGGACAGAGGATTTTTTTTTTCTTCTTTGGCTGTTGCTTTCAATCTGGTCCAGTTTCGGTCCACTTGAGCTGGAAAACGATTTGTTCGTGTTCGGAATTGTTAAAACTGCAAAGTTGAAGGAGGTTCGCTAGCGCTGAAGCGGTGGTGGTGAAAAGTTACGGCCGGTACAAGTGCTGCTTGTTTGATGGGCTTCAACTAGTACGCCCCCGCCGCACGGGTTTTCACTGGGAACGCGCACGGAGTGGACGAAGCTTCCGAGCGTGAGAGAAGCAGTGCTTACGCAAATATTGTAAGGATTAATTTAAAGCTGATAGACGATCTAATACTTTCACCATGAAGTTGTGTTTTTCTTGACGTTTCAAATTCATATCTTCACGTTCAACAATAGAGATAAAACAACGTTTATCGTCAATAGATATGCTACTTTGTTGACAGATTTGTTCATACTGTTTTTAACCTTGTTTGAAACTTTATAGACCGATTGATTTTTATTTTTTTCATTTAAATTTATCAAATAACAAGTTAGAATGTAAAAGACACTTGTAACTTGTAAATAATACATGTAAATTTGAATAATTATAAGTTTGTCATGACATGTAAAAACGAAAAATAAAAAACAACTTCTTTCTTATGTTTCGATGGACTATCCACTCACACAGTTTTGAATAAAATTTTAGTTACAATTTTTAACATCATTTATTATTATATTTAATTATTTTAAGTTTTTTTAAACATATTAGCTTGATGAATTATTAAGCTTTAACGTTTCTAGTCGTAGTTATGAATTCTTTAAACAAGTTGAACATGATTTAAAATGTTTAAAGTGTTTTGAAGTAATCAAATCGGTTGTTTGATTCCTAGAAGATAAAAGATATGAATTTGATTAGCTGAGATTAATCAGTTCATCAATTATATAAAATTAATCAATAACGAAACATGCATAGAAAGCTGTGAAGTTGAAATAGTTTGTAAGTTAGTGAAATACACTTAAGATATAAATAAAAAAAGAAAGAATCACGCATTAACTACAAAAATTCATACTTATGTTCAATAGATGAAATGTGAGCATTCAAGGGAGGAGTTTATTGGAGCTTTTTTTTTTGTTCTTCAAAGTTTTCAAACTCAAACAGATATTGCCCCCGCCGCAAATATTCCAAAGTAAAATTAAAGCACAATACCCTCCGTCTTTTCAAATTCTTTTTCGAACTCCTCGCAGCGCAGATTTTTTTCCGTTCCACCATCTATAATAATTCAATTCATTAGCATATTCAAATAGAAAGTTTTTCTCGCGTTCCACACCACAGTCGTGGACACACAGGACGCAGGATTACTTTCCTCCTTCTCGTCATTGGGATGGAGAGTGAAACCGATCCCTAGTGTCCCGGGTGGAATACCACAATCTGTTCATGAGGCGGGCATTTTTCAAAACTTGACGAGACGATGGGTGCAAAAACAAAACGAAAAGTGAAAGAAGTGGAACTGCGCGAAGTGGGGAAAAAAAACAGCGACCAAAGAACGAAGCGTAAATGCTGCGAAATGCCGGATCGCTGGCGGAATTTGATTAAAAATGATAATCACGCAGGACGACGCGGAAGACGCGCCCTCACGCATAAAACGCACAGCAGTCGCCGCGGCATTATTAGTCGCTCAAAACCCGCTCGCCACGTCCGCTTTGTCGCGTGGACCGAAAGGAAAGGATTTTTCGTCAAGATTCCCTGCTCCTGGGACAGAGGAAGCGATGACAGAAAGGTGGGGGACAATTTTTCCGCTGGAAAAGTTTCTTTGTGTCATCATGTTTATTCATTTCCGGCATACAAATCTGTCTAATTTGAATCGTTTTAAAATTGAGTGAAAGTGATTCACGGCCGAGCTGGTCCATCGAATCGCTAATCCGCCCACGGGCGTTCCACACGGATGAAATGTCGGCCCCAAACGTCTCCATTTTCCACCCGGTGCCGGTGTCCTTTCGCTCTTCATAAACGAGTTCACGGGGGGGTAACGACAGTAAAATTGACATAAAACACGCTACGTGCTCGGGATGCGGTATCCGGCTCGGTTCTTCGCCGGCCCTCCTGGTCTACCGAGCCCGCGAAAAAGTTATCATTTTCAGTCATCATTATTCTGCCGGGCCGGGCAAACAAAAGGGATACCTTTCGCGAATATCTCATTTATAAAAGACATCAAACACGAATGGGAAAACGATTTTCCCGCCGGTGCCACGGCCAGGAATCAATTGCTCCACGCGGTTCACGGTGAATGGTTTGATTTACATGATGAATTAGTTAACAGTTTGCGCATAGCAAGTAGACGATGTGATGTGGATTCGCCAGTTTTGTCGACCACGTTTGCGGCACGTGAGAGACGCGCGCGATGAGCTGAGACGTACGTAGCCGTAGCCGGGTTTCTGGAAGAGGTCTTTGAAAGTCGCTCGGTCAACAAAGCGACGGCAATCAACGGCGAAATGTATTCGGCTATGGAAATGTTCTTCATTTTGGAAGTGATTTCTAATGAACAGTCAAAAGTTACGTTTTAAGCGCCTAACTAGAACGCAGTGTTTAATTAAATATGTTTAGCAATCAGGACTCTTTTGAAAAAAAAAATGAGAACAACATGTAGCAGATTCAATAGATATATTCACATTTTAAATGGGAATGTAGTCAAGTTCGTACTTAATTCTAGAAACGTTGCATCACGGAGAAAAATAACAGATATTATTGATTTTTAGAGCACGAATTGTGATAGTTTCTACGACAGAATACGATACAAGTTTGAAAATCCTAAATTGAATAAAAAAATATATGAATACGATCCAAATATGTTCTAGAACAGGATCGTTTTGTACCAATGAGGATCCAAAAGCCATCAACATCAACTTCAATTCTTAATTTACTGATTTTTTATTTTATAATAAACACGATAGTGATTGACGCATTAAAGCTTAACTATTCGTGATATGAAAGATAAATCATCCTGAGATATCTGCTTAACAATTGATTATTTATCGAAAACTGTCTGCAAATCTGTAAAGTTTGATGGAAATGTAATGTAACGTCACTAACAATACTAAAGTATGTACGATACTCCCTTAATTTAAACTCGTTCCACTTTTCGTCACAGCGACATCAGTAGCTCCGCCTCCGAATGCAACAAAAACCATCATGGCTGTTGAGCATTTGAAGGGACGCTGATAAAGTGCCATCAATTAATTTCATTACCATCATCACAGAATGCCTGCGTGTAACTGTTCCAAATCAGCGAGTACATTTGACGGTCCGCACTAGCGTCTGCTATCGGCAAGTATTTTCGAATTGATGAGCTCGATTAGATGTTGCTGATAGTCATATTTTCAACGCACCAAACGATTTCGCGCTTCGCGCCAAAAAAAAGAAAGAATCACGCATTAACTACAAAAATACATACTTATGTTGAATAGATGAAATGTGAGCATTCAAGGGAGGAGTTTATTGGAGCTTTTTTTTTTGTTCTTCAAAGTTTTCAAACTCAAACAGATATTGCACCCGCCGCAAATATTCCAAAGTAAAATTAAAGCACAATACCCTCCGTCTTTTCAAATTCTTTTTCGAACTCCTCGCAGCGCAGATTTTTTTCCGTTCCACCATCTATAATAATTCAATTCATTAGCATATTCAAATAGAAAGTTTTTCTCGCGTTCCACACCACAGTCGTGGACACACAGGACGCAGGATTACTTTCCTCCTTCTCGTCATTGGGATGGAGAGTGAAACCGATCCCTAGTGTCCCGGGTGGAATACCACAATCTGTTCATGAGGCGGGCATTTTTCAAAACTTGACGAGACGATGGGTGCAAAAACAAAACGAAAAGTGAAAGAAGTGGAACTGCGCGAAGTGGGGAAAAAAAAAACAGCGACCAAAGAACGAAGCGTAAATGCTGCGAAATGCCGGATCGCTGGCGGAATTTGATTAAAAATGATAATCACGCAGGACGACGCGGAAGACGCGCCCTCACGCATAAAACGCACAGCAGTCGCCGCGGCATTATTAGTCGCTCAAAACCAGCTCGCCACGTCCGCTTTGTCGCGTGGACCGAAAGGAAAGGATTTCGTCAAGATTCCTTGCTCCCGGGTCAGAGGAAGCGATGACAGAAAGGTGGGGGACAATTTTTCCGCTGGAAAAGTTTCATTGTGTCATCATGTTTATTCATTTCCGGCATACAAATCTGTCTAATTTGAATCGTTTTAAAATTGAGTGAAAGTGATTCACGGCCGAGCTGGTCCATCGAATCGCTAATCCGCCCACGGGCGTTCCACACGGATGAAATGTCGGCCCCAAACGTCTCCATTTTCCACCCGGTGCCGGTGTCCTTTCGCTCTTCATAAACGAGTTCACGGGGGGGTAACGACAGTAAAATTGACATAAAACACGCTACGTGCTCGGGATGCGGTATCCGGCTCGGTTCTTCGCCGGCCCTCCTGGTCTACCGAGCCCGCGAAAAAGTTATCATTTTCAGTCATCATTATTCTGCCGGGCCGGGCAAACAAAAGGGATACCTTTCGCGAATATCTCATTTATAAAAGACATCAAACACGAATGGGAAAACGATTTTCCCGCCGGTGCCACGGCCAGGAATCAATTGCTCCACGCGGTTCACGGTGAATGGTTTGATTTACATGATGAATTAGTTAACAGTTTGCGCATAGCAAGTAGACGATGTGATGTGGATTCGCCAGTTTTGTCGACCACGTTTGCGGCACGTGAGAGACGCGCGCGATGAGCTGAGACGTACGTAGCCGTAGCCGGGTTTCTGGAAGAGGTCTTTGAAAGTCGCTCGGTCAACAAAGCGACGGCAATCAACGGCGAAATGTATTCGGCTATGGAAATGTTCTTCATTTTGGAAGTGATTTCTAATGAACAGTCAAAAGTTACGTTTTAAGCGCCTCACCAGAACGCAGTGTTTAATTAAATATGTTTAGCAATCAGGACTCTTTTGAAAAAAAAAATGAGAACAACATGTAGCAGATTCAATAGATATATTCACATTTTAAATGGGAATGTAGTCAAATTCGTACTTAATTCTAGAAACTTTGCATCACGGAGAAAAATAACAGATATTATTGATTTTTAGAGCACGAATTGTGATAGTTTCTACGACAGAATACGATAAAAGTTTAAAAATCCTAAATTGAATAAAAAAATATATGAATACGATCCAAATATGTTCTAGAACAGGATCGTTTTGTACCAATGAGGATCCAAAAGCCATCAACATCAACTTCAATTCTTAATTTACTGATTTTTTATATTATAATAAACACGATAGTGATTGACGCATTAAAGCTTAACTATTCGTGATAAGAAAGATAAATCATCCTGAGATATCTGCTTAACAATTGATTATTTATCGAAAACTGTCTGCAAATCTGTAAAGTTTGATGGAAATGTAATGTAACGTCACTAACAATACTAAAGTATGTACGATACTCCCTTAATTTAAACTCGTTCCACTTTTCGTCACAGCGACATCAGTAGCTCCGCCTCCGAATGCAACAAAAACCATCATGGCTGTTGAGCATTTGAAGGGACGCTGATAAAGTGCCATCAATTAATTTCATTACCATCATCACAGAATGCCTGCGTGTAACTGTTCCAAATCAGCGAGTACATTTGACGGTCCGCACTAGCGTCTGCTATCGGCAAGTATTTTCGAATTGATGAGCTCGATTAGATGCTGCTGATAGTCATATTTTCAACGCACCAAACGATTTCGCGCTTGGCGCCAAACCCGACCCACTCCACCCTCCGGCGGCGCTCGATTAGTTTTAATTTCGTGCGCTTAAGCCTGCGACTTTCATTTCGCAAAGACAACCCCCCCGCCACGGAATCCAATAATCGAATCGAATACTCTTCGTCGCCACTCCATCAATTTTCGTACAGGTCCGCTCAACCATTTCCCGCTCGCGATCAGTCATTTCCCTAGCCGACGAAGTCGGTAATGAAACTTTCGGCTGTGGGTCGAATATTTGAGTTCCGTGCATTGTGTGAGCGGTCGCGTTGTAAATTTTGCCCAACCGGAATTCGATGAAAGTGGAATGTTTCACGGTAAGTCAGAGCTCTTTACGACCGATTGATGAGTGGGTGGTGAATACAAAGCAAAAAAAAACGGCTCGGAAAATATGAAAAGTGGAACCACTTCACCGTTTCGCGTGCTTTGATTTTACCGCGGAATTTGGATCCCTTTATGGGCTGACCAGCTTCCTCAGAATGGAAAGGCAAATCGCACGATAGAAAAAAATATACCGGATAAAACTCAACAGAGCATAATTTTTCACGCCATGCTTACAACTGAAGGGTGAATATGGGTTCGAATTCTGCCAGTCCGCGCATTCCGATTGACGCTTCATTCTCGGAATTCTTTTCACGAAATCGAATGAGCAGCTCCGCCTCGGTGAGATAATTTTAGAAGGGTTTGAATGTTCGTGCGGCGATGATTTTCCAAGCTGAGATCAACCAAGTAATGAATAATTGGAAAACCACAACAAAGTCAAGTGAAACGGAGAGGAAATGGGTATATATTGATGCGGAATTCTTTGTTGGAAGAATGGCTCAGAAATATATTGATCTATCAGAAAACATGTTTATGATACTAACTATGCATGAGGAAAACATACAGTATGATGGAATATACATTGAAATTTAGTAAATTAAAACTAATCAATAAAAACCATAAATAAGTAGAAAACAATTAGATGCTTCAAAATCTGTAGCAATGTCCGCGACTTTCTATTACAATTTTTGGCATAAACTAATAGGGACAACGTTGAAATGTTTACGATTTTTTATCAAATAATAAGCCTTTAAAATCTCCTCAACAATGTCAAAACTTACTTCAAGAGACAAATTACACTGATGCAAAATTGTCAAATAGAAACAACAACTGTGAATTAGTAATTTGAGGTAGTATAAGATCGTGTACTCAGAACTGCCTACTTACATACATATTCTATACGGTCGACTAATAAGGAAGATTTGGACATCTTAATGTTGTAATGTCAACGCACATCTCTAAATTCAATAAACACCACCATCACTTCCTGGTTTCATAGTTACTAGTTGGTCATGATGTGAAGTTTAAACATTTGAGTTCTTGGAACATATATCTAGTCATATCATTCTGTTTTGTTCGTATAGCTGTCACTCTCCATTACAAAAGAGAAATAGGAATAAATTCATAAATAGATGATGGCGTTCTGCTTGAACGCATTTATTATTCAATTTGTAAACTACTCGACACGCATCCTCGTTTCTCAGAACCAAATCGAGCATACGTTGAACGGCTTTAAATGATCGGTACGCTATAACGTGGATGGAAACATTTTTTCTTACCCATTCCGTCCAATGTTCTGCGCACCTAAGCGCCATCTTCACGATCCCCGACCCCGCGTGACAGCAATCGGAAGCGTAGCATCTTGGGCGTCTTCAACTCGCGACAACAATTAATCATTCGCACGAATGCACACGTGTCATGGGGGGGTTGCCTGGTCTGGCCTGGATGTGGCCCCGGCCCGGGCCTGTCAATGAGTTATGAGTTATCCCATAATGCATCACATTATCAGAAACAATTAATCAAACTGTCGTTCACACCTTCCGTCAGGGATGTCAACCCGCCCGTCCGGAAAACGCGCCAAGAACCAATCTCAGCCACTTTCTTGTCCCGGTGGAATCGATTGTAAAGTTCAAACTATTTTGATCGAATCAGTCAGTCGCGTTTC
Source organism: Anopheles cracens (assembly GCA_002091845.1). Classification (NCBI taxonomy): domain Eukaryota; kingdom Metazoa; phylum Arthropoda; class Insecta; order Diptera; family Culicidae; genus Anopheles; species Anopheles cracens. The sequence continues at coordinate 72,916 of KZ068229.1, read as the reverse complement.
GAGGAGGGAGTTCGTCCCGGTCCTTCCAGGAAGATAGGGAAACTGATTTTGACACCTACCCAGACCGTGGAGGAAAAACTCGTTCTGTTCGGCGTGGCAGTATGTAGGGTTAGAAAAAAACGAGCTCAAGAACACATTCGTCCGGGTACAATAGATCATTATTTGAATTTTTCCACCACCGTGCCACATCGAACTCCACTTAGTCGAATGTAATACGCTTATCCGATCAATAGAACAGTGCGCCCGTGAGGGCGGAGTGCGCTTTAAGACGATGTGTTGATTTGTGATGTAATCTTTCGGGTGAAAATAGGTATTGACTTCGCCATCAAGCTGTCCAAAGTTTGCGATATAAATTCTTCCTCATCCTTATGTGTCGAATATTTCCAACCAAGTATGCAATGTTTGGAGAGGTTGTAAATGAAATTGAAAAAAAAGAACTTGAATCGCATTAAACTCTCCAATTTCTGTTAATAAAATAAACACTAGCTAGCCTTCCTAGCCTTTCTTTATTTCAACCAACCTCGCCGAACTGTGATCCCTCGCACCATTAGTAAAACCGTTCGAGCAAGGAACAAAAGAAGCCAACAAGGTTAATGTCTTTATGTTGACGAAGCAGAAACGCTACAGCAACAGCGCCGAGATTGCTCGAACAAAGACGTCTCCCGAAGACGCGTTGCAAGTCTGCGCCCGGGTAGAGTCGTTCGTTAGCGTTTGTCAAAGATGGAGCGGGCGTTCGCTCTCCCGGCACGACAAAAGGGTTTATCTCTTGATCGCTTTTATTTAATTTTTCTACTGCTCGCGCTGTCCTCAGCCACGACCTTCCTCGGAGCGTCGATAGCGCAAACTTGGACGCTACGTTCGTTTACACAAGTCATCATCATTGTCACCTTCGCCCCGTGCTTCCGGAAGGATGCACGGCTAATGAACGCAGAACGCCGGGTAGTGGAGTTCGATGTGGCACGGTGGTGGAAAAATTCAAATAATGATCTATTGTACCCGGACGAATGTGTTCTTGTGCTCGTTTTTTTTTCTTCTCTAACCCTACATACTGTCACACCGAACAGAACGAGTTTTTCCTCCACGGTGTCGGGGTAGGTGTCAAAATCAGTTTCCCTATCTTCCTGGAAGGACCGGGACGAACTCCCTTCTCGAAGCGCGACTGACTGATTCGATCAAAATAGTTTGAACTTTACAATCGATTCCACCGGGACAAGAAAGAGGCTGAGATTGGTTCTTGGCGCGTTTTCCGGACGGGCGGGTTGACATCCCTGACGGAAGGTGTGAACGACAGTTTGATTAATTGTTTCTGATAATGTGATGCATTATGGGATAACTCATAACTCATTGACAGGCCCGGGCCGGGGCCAGATCCAGGCCAGACCAGGCGACCCCCCATGACACGTGTGCATTCGTGCGAATGATTAATTGTTGTCGCGAGTTGAAGACGCCCAAGATGCCACGCTTCCGATTGCTGTCACGCGGGGTCGGGGATCGTGAAGATGGCGCTTAGGTGCACAGAACATTGGACGGAATGGGTAAAAAAAAATGTTTCCCTCCACGTTATAGCGTACCGATCATTTAAAGCCGTTCAACGTATGCTCGATTTGGTTCTGAGAAACGAGGATGCGTGTCGAGTAGTTTACAAATTGAATAATAAATGCGTTCCAGCAGAACGCCATCATCTATTTATGTACTTATTCCTACTTCTCTCTTATAATGGGGAGTGACAGCTGTACAGACGAAACAGAGTGATATGACCACATATATTTTCCAAGAACTCGAATATTAAAACTTTACATCATGACGAGCTAGATACTATAAAATAAGGAAGTGATGGAGGTTTTTATTGAATTTAGAGTTATGCGATGACATTCCAACATTAAGATGTCCAAGTCGTCCTTAACAGTCGACCATATATATTTTGTATGTAAGTAGGCAGTTCTGAGTACACGATCTTATACTACCTCAAATTACTTATTCACAGTTGCTGTTTCTATTTGACAATTTTGCAATTGACAATCTATTTTGACAATCAGTGTGATTTGTCTCTTGAAGTAAGTTTTGACATTGTTGAGGAGATTTTAAAAGCTTATTATTTGATAAAAAAAAATCGTAAACAGTTCAACGTTGTCCCTATTAGTTTATACCAAACATTGTAATAGAAAGTCGCGGACATTGCAATTTACTAAATTGCGATGTATATTGCATCATACTGTATGTTTCCATCATGCATCGTTAGGATCATAAGCATGTTTTCTGATAGATCAATATATTTCTGAGCCATTCTTCCAACAAAGAATTCCTCATCAATATATACCCATTTTCCTCTCCGTTTCACTTGACTTTGTTGTGGTTTTCCAATTATTCATTACTTGGTTGATCTCAGCTTGGAAAATCATCGCCGCACGAACATTCAAACCCTTCTAAAATTATCTCACCGAGGCGGAGCTGCTCATTCGATTTCGTGAAAAGAATTCCGAGAATGAAGCGTCAATCGGAATGCGCGGACTGGCAGAATTCGAACCCATATTCACCCTCCAGTTGGAAGCATGGCGTGAAAAATTATGCTCTGTTGAGTTTTATCCGGTATATTTTTTTCTTCTCGTGCGATTTGCCTTCCCATTCTGAGGAAGCTGGTCAGTCGATAAAGGGATCCAAATTCCGCGGTAAAATCAACGCACGCGAAACGGTGAAGTGGTTCCACTTTTCATATTTTCCGAGCCGTTTTTTTTTGCTTTGTATTCACCACCCACTCATCAATCGGTCGTAAAGAGCTCTGACTTACCGTGAAACATTCCACTTTCATCGAATTCCGGTTGGGCAAAATTTACAACGCGACCGCTCACACAATGCACGGAACTCAAATATTCGACCCACAGCCGAAAGTTTCATTACCGACTTCGTCGGCTAGGGAAATGACTGATCGCGAGCGGGAAATGGTTGAGCGGACCTGTACGAAAATTGATGGAGTGGCGACGAAGAGTATTCGATTCGATTATTGGATTCCGTGGCGGGGGGGTTGTCTTTGCGAAATGAAAGTCGCAGGCTTAAGCGCACGAAATTAAAACGCCATGATGCCTCACTAATCGAGGGCGGAGTGGGTCGGGTTTGGCGCGAAGCGCGAAATCGTTTGGTGCGTTGAAAATATGACTATCAGCAACATCTAATCGAGCTCATCAATTCGAAAATACTTGCCGATAGCAGACGCTAGTGCGGACCGTCAAATGTACTCGCTGATTTGGAACAGTTACACGCAGGCATTCTGTGATGATGGTAATGAAATTAATTGATGGCACTTTATCAGCGTCCCTTCAAATGCTCAACAGCCATGATGGTTTTTGTTGCATTCGGAGGCGGAGCTACTGATGTCGCTGTGACGAAAAGTGGAACGAGTTTAAATTAAGGGAGTATCGTACATACTTTAGTATTGTTAGTGACGTTACATTACATTTCCATCAAACTTTACAGATTTGCAGACAGTTTTCGATAAATAATCAATTGTTAAGCAGATATCTCAGGATGATTTATCTTTCATATCACGAATAGTTAAGCTTTAATGCGTCAATCACTATCGTGTTTATTATAAAATAAAAAATCAGTAAATTAAGAATTGAAGTTGATGTTGATGGCTTTTGGATCCTCATTGGTACAAAACGATCCTGTTCTAGAACATATTTGGATCGTATTCATATATTTTTTTATTCAATTTAGGATTTTCAAACTTGTATCGTATTCTGTCGTAGAAACTATCACAATTCGTGCTCTAAAAATCAATAATATCTGTTATTTTTCTCCGTGATGCAACGTTTCTAGAATTAAGTACGAACTTGACTACATTCCCATTTAAAATGTGAATATATCTATTAAATCTGCTACATGTTGTCCTCATTTTTCTTCAAAAATGTCCTGATTGCTAAACATATTTAATTAAACACTGCGTTCTAGTTAGGCGCTTAAAACGTAACTTTTGACTGTTCATTAGAAATCACTTCCAAAATGAAGAACATTTCCATAGCCGAATACATTTCGCCGTTGATTGCCGTCGCTTTGTTGACCGAGCGACTTTCAAAGACCTCTTCCAGAAACCCGGCTACGGCTACGTACGTCTCAGCTCATCGCGCGCGTCTCTCACGTGCCGCAAACGTGGTCGACAAAACTGGCGAATCCACATCACATCGTCTACTTGCTATGCGCAAACTGTTAACTAATTCATCATGTAAATCAAACCATTCACCGTGAACCGCGTGGAGCAATTGATTCCTGGCCGTGGCACCGGCGGGAAAATCGTTTTCCCATTCGTGTTTGATGTCTTTTATAAATGAGATATTCGCGAAAGGTATCCCTTTTGTTTGCCCGGCCCGGCAGAATAATGATGACTGAAAATGATAACTTTTTCGCGGGCTCGGTAGACCAGGAGGGCCGGCGAAGAACCGAGCCGGATACCGCATCCCGAGCACGTAGCGTGTTTTATGTCAATTTTACTGTCGTTACCCCCCCGTGAACTCGTTTATGAAGAGCGAAAGGACACCGGCACCGGGTGGAAAATGGAGACGTTTGGGGCCGACATTTCATCCGTGTGGAACGCCCGTGGGCGGATTAGCGATTCGATGGACCAGCTCGGCCGTGAATCACTTTCACTCAATTTTAAAACGATTCAAATTAGACAGATCGTGTTTATTATAAAATAAAAAATCAGTAAATTAAGAATTGAAGTTGATGTTGATGGCTTTTGGATCCTCATTGGTACAAAACGATCCTGTTCTAGAACATATTTGGATCGTATTCATATATTTTTTTATTCAATTTAGGATTTTCAAACTTGTATCGTATTCTGTCGTAGAAACTATCACAATTCGTGCTCTAAAAATCAATAATATCTGTTATTTTTCTCCGTGATGCAACGTTTCTAGAATTAAGTACGAACTTGACTACATTCCCATTTAAAATGTGAATATATCTATTGAATCTGCTACATGTTGTTCTCATTTTTTTTTTCAAAAGAGTCCTGATTGCTAAACATATTTAATTAAACACTGCGTTCTAGTTAGGCGCTTAAAACGTAACTTTTGACTGTTCATTAGAAATCACTTCCAAAATGAAGAACATTTCCATAGCCGAATACATTTCGCCGTTGATTGCCGTCGCTTTGTTGACCGAGCGACTTTCAAAGACCTCTTCCAGAAACCCGGCTACGGCTACGTACGTCTCAGCTCATCGCGCGCGTCTCTCACGTGCCGCAAACGTGGTCGACAAAACTGGCGAATCCACATCACATCGTCTACTTGCTATGCGCAAACTGTTAACTAATTCATCATGTAAATCAAACCATTCACCGTGAACCGCGTGGAGCAATTGATTCCTGGCCGTGGCACCGGCGGGAAAATCGTTTTCCCATTCGTGTTTGATGTCTTTTATAAATGAGATATTCGCGAAAGGTATCCCTTTTGTTTGCCCGGCCCGGCAGAATAATGATGACTGAAAATGATAACTTTTTCGCGGGCTCGGTAGACCAGGAGGGCCGGCGAAGAACCGAGCCGGATACCGCATCCCGAGCACGTAGCGTGTTTTATGTCAATTTTACTGTCGTTACCCCCCCGTGAACTCGTTTATGAAGAGCGAAAGGACACCGGCACCGGGTGGAAAATGGAGACGTTTGGGGCCGACATTTCATCCGTGTGGAACGCCCGTGGGCGGATTAGCGATTCGATGGACCAGCTCGGCCGTGAATCACTTTCACTCAATTTTAAAACGATTCAAATTAGACAGATTTGTATGCCGGAAATGAATAAACATGATGACACAATGAAACTTTTCCAGCGGAAAAATTGTCCCCCACCTTTCTGTCATCGCTTCCTCTGACCCGGGAGCAAGGAATCTTGACGAAATCCTTTCCTTTCGGTCCACGCGACAAAGCGGACGTGGCGAGCGGGTTTTGAGCGACTAATAATGCCGCGGCGACTGCTGTGCGTTTTATGCGTGAGGGCGCGTCTTCCGCGTCGTCCTGCGTGATTATCATTTTTAATCAAATTCCGCCAGCGATCCGGCATTTCGCAGCATTTACGCTTCGTTCTTTGGTCGCTGTTTTTTTTCCCCACTTCGCGCAGTTCCACTTCTTTCACTTTTCGTTTTGTTTTTGCACCCATCGTCTCGTCAAGTTTTGAAAAATGCCCGCCTCATGAACAGATTGTGGTATTCCACCCGGGACACTAGGGATCGGTTTCACTCTCCATCCCAATGACGAGAAGGAGGAAAGTAATCCTGCGTCCTGTGTGTCCACGACTGTGGTGTGGAACGCGAGAAAAACTTTCTATTTGAATATGCTAATGAATTGAATTATTATAGATGGTGGAACGGAAAAAAATCTGCGCTGCGAGGAGTTCGAAAAAGAATTTGAAAAGACGGAGGGTATTGTGCTTTAATTTTACTTTGGAATATTTGCGGCGGGTGCAATATCTGTTTGAGTTTGAAAACTTTGAAGAAAAAAAAATGCTCCAATAAACTCCTCCCTTGAATGCTCACATTTCATCTATTCAACATAAGTATGTATTTTTGTAGTTAATGCGTGATTCTTTCTTTTTTATTTATATCTTAAGTGTATTTCACTAACTTACAAACTATTTCAACTTCAGAGTTTTCTATGCATGCTTCGTTATTGATTAATTTTATGTAATTGATGAACTGATTAATCTCAACTAATGAAAGTCATATCTTTTATCTTCTAGGAATCAAACAACCGATTTGATTACTTCAAAACACTTTAAACATCTTAAATCATGTTCAACTTGTTTAAAGAATTCATAACTACGACTAGAAACGTTAAAGCTTAATAATTCATCAAGCTAATATGTTTAAAAAAACTTAAAATAATTAAATATAATAATAAATGATGTTAAAAATTTTAACTAAAATTTTATTCAAAACTGTGTGAGTGGATAGTCCATCAAAACATAAGAAAGAAGTTGTTTTTTTATTTATCGTTTTTACATGTGATGACAAACTTATAATTATTCAAATTTATATTTATTATTTACAAGTTACAAGTGTCTTTTTCAAGTTAGAAAGTTATGTAAAAAATTTAAGTGAAAACAATAAAAATAAATCGGTCTATAAAGTTTGAAACAAGGTTAAAAACAGTATGAACAAATCTGTCAACAAAGTAGTATATCTATTGTCGATAAACGTTATTTTATCTCGATTGTTGAACGTGAAGATATGAATTTGAAACGTTAAGAAAAACACAACTTCATGGTGAAAGTATTAGATCGTCTATCGGCTTTAAATTAATCCTTACAATATTTGCGTAAGCACTGCTTCTCTCACGCTCGGAAGCTTCGTCCACTCCGTGCGCCTTTCCAGTGAAAACCCGTGCGGCGGGGGCGTACTAGTTGAAGCCCATCAAACAAGCAGCACTTGTACCGGCCGTAACTTTTCACAACCACCGCTTCAGCGCTAGCGAACCTCCTTCAACTTTGCAGTTTTAACAATTCCGAACACGAACAAATCGTTTTCCAGCTCAAGTGGACCGAAACTGGACCAGATTGAAAGCAACAGCCAAAGAAGAAAAAAAAAATCCTCTGTCCGGGGTGCCGTGGCAACCGAAATATCCACTGAAAAACCTCGAAAAAATCCACCCGCCGTAGAAAAAATGGCGAAAAAATTTATTTATACTCCAAATGCGCCACACGCTGGCTGGAGTGGGTGGGGGTGGCGACTTCCTGCATCAACTTTTGACCGAACTGTTTGCATCGATCGATTCGCCGCCTGCCCCGGAAACTTTTGCCACCACGACCACGGCAACGTTCCCAATGGCAAAGTTTAAATAATTGCGCTCAATTTATTACAGCCGAGATCGATGTCTTGGATCGATTTTTATTTCCTGCTCCTCCCGCGCCTTCCAGCATTCTGGCATTTTTTCTGAGTGCCACTGCGAACTAAGCCAACACACTTCCACGTAAGATGGCTGTCCGTGGCCATTATCAATCGAAGTTGGAATTTACTTCCGTCGCGCGTCCCATACCAAGCCGTATCGGAACGGGTACCCCGGGGAAGGATCGACGTGCGAGGCTGCTGGAAAGTTTTACACGCCAGTCTAGTCCATCATTTAGGCGGCACCGGATTCTCTAATACCGGTCGCGTAGCACACCGAGGGCGATTTGAGCGAGAGCAAATGCGAGTCGGATGACGACACGCTTCATAAAAATCACGTACGGATAGTTTTGCATAGTTAATGAAACATAATCTCTCCTGCCGGTGGGGCGGAACGGATCGATGAACGATTTTCTAATTCGAATGGTCTTTTTTGCGAGCAGAATCTGCCCACATTTTGCATCCGCATCCGTCTGGGAAGTTTAAATTATTGACCGTGCCGGTACGAGACAGGAATCGATTGAAACTAGTTTTCCCCATATTCGTACGTTTCCAGTGAGAAATTGTATTCAAAAAGTCTTTCTCGGAAGAGTTGCAAATAACATGCTCGTACAGAACGATCCGAAATGGTAGGAATAAATGTCTGCAAGCTAGACAAAATCGCCTAAAACGCTCCCCGCGGCACCC
>KZ068229.1:8216-18869 GCA_002091845.1 Anopheles cracens | reverse complement strand
CCGTGATTATGCAATTTTTCTTTCGCGGGATAGTCCGCCACCGGCGGCGCTCCGGTGCTATTGGTTGGTGTTTGTTGTTTTATGAGTTTCATGGCGGAGAACGTATCGAAATTAATGACACAGAGAACTTGATTCATTAAGTTGAAGTAAGGAGTGGAGGCTCAGCGGATGCATCTATTTTTGTAGAATTTTGAATTAGTTTATATTAGTTTTATTTGAGTATATTCATTATTTCACGAACAGCAGGGAATGGTTAACTTGTTTTTAACTGGTTGAGCAGCTACAAATGTTGATGTTGAAATTTTGTGAGAATATCGATTAATTATCCCTTTTTAAAGAGTCATTATTGTCATTTCAAAATTGTAAAAAAACTTCATACAGATTTTCATTGTGCCGGATTTTCCAGGTTATATGAATGTATTTATAAGTGTTATCGTTTAATATATTTTTATTATTTTATGCAATTTTTGATTATTTTTTTCTTCTAAAGAACTACCACACAAAATCAATAATACAAATCTCGAACCAACCTGTCTCATTCTAACAAAAAATATCATAAATATACAGAAACTAATATTCCGTTTTAGTACACAATTTGCTTTTAGTGAGACAGTTTGGCTCATTACACTGATAAGCCGCACATTACTGTTCTGCTATGAAACACTACTAACATATTTCTTCTTCCTTCGTATGGTTTCAGGTAAGACACGGCAAGTCCTCATCGCCCTTCACTCCCATAACTATCCATCCCGAAGGCAGTAAGTACAAACACCAACACCGGCACCGGCCATTTCTACCTTTTGCCGCCGTTTATCTAACGACCGTTCGCTTATGCAGTCGCGTACGAAAATTCCATCCATCCATCCCGGACGCCGGACGGCTGTCATTACGAAACTTCTCATTACGGTTATGGGCAAAACTTTCGGCTGCGAGTGGCGTCTCTGGCTTCAACCGAAAACTTCACACCGAAACACCCAAATCAAAATGACAAGCCTGGTTTACCACCGTCCCGGGGACAACAACCGGCTCGGCGTGGTGTGAAGTGAATGCTGCTGGCTTAGGTAGGTGGATGGACGGAAACCGGATGGACGACCGATCTCACCCGGTCGCTTATGGGTCGATGGAAAAGTATACCTCTGTCCCGGCGGGTAACACTGATGACCTGATAGAAGCCATTTTGGTAGCGATGGGTGTTGCAAGTTGTCCTGTGTTTAAAACTTGAACCGAGAATGAGGGATATCATGGAAATTCATGGAAATTCATGGAAATATTCATGGAAAAATTGAACAAAGACAGTAGACACTGTCTCCATTGTCCTACAAGCTCAATACTTAGCCAAAATTGGAAATGACGTCTGCTAAAATAATTGGAAAAGGTGCTCGAAAATAACTACTTCGTTTTTTACCTCAGAACAATTGAGTCTTAACCCTTTTGGGGATTTAAAACCATCTTCTAATCGAAAGACACACAAAGATTGACTCTGCTCTTCACCGGCTGATGCCAACATCGCCGCCTGGACATTTTTAACTTAATATCGGCTTCACACACACGCCACACACCATCTAACCCCCCTCCCCCCAACATATTGGACATTAAAACGAAAATATGTACCGAGCACTCAAATCCAGTTGTGCACCGAGCCACTTAAAGCCGGTTTGCAGCCCTCTCCCAAATGTGGTTTAATTTCCTATCCCGAAAACCGAACCGTTCTCGGCGCTCTGCCACGACGACAGCGGGAGGGTGAGCAAATTTCGCACTAATAATTAAACGCATCTGCACTGCAGGACAGCCGCCCGGTGCATCCATTTTCGTTACTTCCGCTTCATCGGCGCCGGCAAACAGTTGCGCCCCGTTGGATGCGAAAAAGGGGGTTAAAATTGATTCCAACCTCCGTTCCGGTTCCCTGGGGAGCGAGTGTGTGTGGGAGCGGGGTCATTGGTGATTGCATTTGCGTCTTCCGATTCGGCAGGAGGATGTGTGTGTGCCGCTGCATTTGCGATGCACTTTGGTGTGAAGGGTGCTTGACGGGGAAAACGCACAAATGTTGAGTCTGGCGTCTCAGTCGAACTGGCTTCGAGTGCACTAAATGCAACAGAGTTTTGCATGCCCCATGCTGGGAGGTGAGTTTGAGTTTTGCGTCTATGCCGGTGCCGTGTTGCTTGAGGAAGAAAGTACTTCAAACAAATGCAAATATCGCTGCACCCCGGTGAGGCGAGAGATAATGGAAGTGCAAGTTGGTCGGGAAGTTGCCGTTTCCGGCTACTCTTTTCAAAAGTGCCTCGGAATACAAATAAATTATCAAATTTGAGCAGTTCGATCACTTTGCATGCGTCGAATAGTTGTTCAATCGGATTTGGGAGCAGTTTAATGCTTATTTTTAAATATTTGCTATCTCATACGCCGAAATTTGCGAAAACCCTAAATTTGCGTCCTGGCTCCAGAGTGCGCCAGCTGTAACGATTTGTTTTCCACCTTTCAACCGGGACAGCGCCCGAAATGAAGACAAATATGATTGCACTTTATTCTGCTATTCGCTCCACTGGCACCGGGTGTTAATGGTGGTGGGTAGTGGAGCAAAACGAAACAAAAAAAAAAAACAACATAAAAAACACCAACAAACGAACAACAGAACGCAAACCCGCTCGGACTGGGGGAAAAACTCGGGAGAAACTTGTCTTCAAAGACAAATTCCGTAACGATTCCATCCATCCGTGGTGTGATCGTTCGTCATGCGTTTCCAAGCGAATAAGAAGAATCCTTCCTTTGCTCTAGCGATGGAAAAAGAAACCGCTTTACCATTTATCATCTTCACGTACGTAATTCCTGGAGTTCGGGCTGCTTTGCAGTAAGAGATCCCCGTGGACTTTGCAGGCTGTGGCGTTGGATCCGTGCAGTTCACTTTCCAACACAACCTACAATGAGAGAGAGAGAGAGAAGAACACGGAAGATCCATTGCAGCCGGGAGAATGTAAAGGCGGTAATCATAATAAACGAAAATAAATTGTAATCGTCATGCATATGTAATTTATGCATCGCTTTTTTTTACGGTGGTCCTTGTTCTGCCACTTTCTGGAGCTCCTTCACACACGACGCGCATGGTGAGGATTGTCTGCACAGTGCTGCTCTCGGTGCCTCCATTGGCTGGCGAGTTGTCTGCGAACGGAAAGGAGCGAGGAAAAACTCGCGAAGTAAAACGAAGTCGACCGGATGGGGGAGCAGTTTTCCAGCAGTGTTTTCACAATGTATCGAGTAGGATATCTCAAGAGGTCGAAGCACAATTGGTACGTTTTATGTGATCACCTCCTTGTTCTGCAGACCTCCTTGTTCTGCTGTTGGAGAGTGAACTGGTGCTTCTTCTACTATCTTAGGTTACTTTATGTTTAAAATATCAATTTATTTTATTTTTAATCCTATTACATCTTTGTATGAAACAACACGATATCCCTTTTTCATTCATTTTATCACGAGCAAATAACGCCCATTACCCAATTATGCTACCATCCCGTGAAACTGTTCATCTCGCCCGCTTTCATTTATATGGGAGTTTCAATAAAAATGATCATAAACACATTTACCAGCCCAGACAGCCAGACAGCACGGGATGAAATAGAGCAAAGGTGTTGAAAAGCACAATACATCGTTGCGCCGTCGTTCGGTTTGGATTCTTACCCAGACGGGGAAAGACCCGCAAAGGCCCGGCACTGTTCCGGAAGAGTGCGATCGGAACCGAGAGGGTCTTTGGTCTCTGGTCTGGTCGGCGTGCGAAGCCAGTAATAGCGCGCATTTCACATAAAATATTCCACCACGGACTCGACTGACGGATGCTGGATGCTGGAGGGATGCGAAGGAGTTGACTGGTTTCCGGCACGAAGTATCGTTACTTTTGTGTGGTTTGGAACGTGAAAGATCTTGAAGTAAATTTATGCTAAAGAAAGATAAAAGCGATAGAAACATTAAAAAGCGGGTGATGGAGCGTATATCAAGCATACCGACGGATGAAGAGAAAAAAAATGCAACTCATACCTTATGATAGCGTTTTGGAAGTCTATTCTGCTCCCTTTTACAACACTTTCCACCTCTGACGAATTTTCGCACCTTGGCCAACAAAATTTCAAAACGATCTTCGAGCCGCATACTTGCTTGCAGCCCGGTCGGAGGGAACATTTATCTACGGGAATCATATTTTCCTTGCAATTTCGAATATCATGCCAGCCCACTTCCGTTCCGTTCGTTTCTTGCGCGCCGTTCGCCTCCGTCGCCGTGAGCGCAAACAATTGTCGAAATGGCTCATACTCCAAGACGTCCCGGCAGAACGCTGCAGTCACCTTCGAGGGATGAACCCCGGCTCCGGCAGTGGGAGTGGGAATTTATTTGTTTCTGATGTGACGATAAGAATTTTGATTATTTTCTTTTGCGCTATCGCTTTGCCTTCCCCCGTTCGCGTTGTAAACGCTTGCCAAAACATTATGCCCTGCATAAACATGCCGTCTGGGCACATTTTTTTTTCTCTCTCTCTCTCTCTCTCTCTCTCTCTCTCCACCCTCATATCTCCACCCGAGAAGCCGATCCGGATGTTTTCCGTCTGGAAGAAGCCAAACCGAAGGAAAACCGGCGCGGGGCTGGAATCCTTGCGAGAATTGAACGCGAAGGAAAAACAAATACACACGCCCAATTCAAATGGGCCGGATGGGACCGGAAACGATAAATTTGATTCACTAGCGGGTTTTTTTTTCTCATCTTCTTCTGTTCACCCTCCAGCCCGCCAGGGAAGCTGAGACGGTGGCTAAACAATTGGGCAGCGTTTGTTGTTTCTCACTCTCTCTTGTGGAGATCGATCGCTTGTGGAGATGAGAAGAAATGGGAAATTCTGCTTCGAAGCAGGGGAAAGCAATGGAAGTGACTGGCGAGAAATTATTCGCCCCAGATACGAAGCCACGCAAATACGAACGATCCCGTATCGGTGGGTTCCGGGCGCAGGTTAATAAAAACAATACGCACGATCGGGGCTCATATTTCTTCTCCCAGCGACCCAAGGGGGGAGGCTGAAAAAAAAGATGAAACGCTGACCAATTGGACCGGACGGATAATAATCAGTTCGGGTTTTGACCATATTCGGGATTTTCTATGTGTGTGTGTGTGTTTTTTTCTTCTCTATCTCTCTCCTTCCTTTTGTACGTTTCATTTGCTTCCGAAACCGTTTTCCAAATTGCAAATTTATTCCATTCGATACGCTTGTAATTTGATTGATGTGATTTCGGTGGCGCGATTATCGAGCGCCCGAACCAAAGCAACCCGAATGTTTAGCATAAGAAACAATAATAGGACCAACAAAAAAAAGCGTTCCGAATGGAAATCACCGGGAAATCCCCCTTTATGATGGGTTTAGGGAGCGCTCGTGGAGTGTGTGCATGTTGCCAAACTGCCGACCTCATCCTCTGCCGAGTGCGAATGGTCGGTGGGAAAGGTAATGATGAGGCTGGAAGGAAGAAAAAAAACACGTCCGTTTCACATGATTGCACCCAAAAGGAAAATTCTTTTGATCATTTCATACGGATAGAGATGTTCGCGTGGCGCAAAAAAAAGTTCGATTGATAATTGAAAAAGCAAATAAAGGATGTTCGTACCGTTTGTGGAATGCTCTAAAGTATGGATTAAGAATAACTTTGGTACATATATGTGGATGGAGCTTGCGTTGTGGAGCTATCCTTGCATGAATGCTCCCAGTTCTTCATGTTAGTTTTTGATTAAATATTCAACGTTCGCCTATTACGGCTAATACACTCTACGCGTGTGCATAGAAAATCTCTCCCGAACTGTCCGATTTCACCCGAAAGTCCAGCTTAATCCTTGCAGCGTCGTGCCATCATGGTTTGCGTCTCCGATACCGCACGACGCATTCGATTGCATACCTTCAGGCGAATCTGTACCGAGCTCCTGCTCAGCCCCACATCAAAGTCCATTAGTCACGTCACGGTGGGGATCAGAGGGAATTTTCTTCAGCCCGTGTAAGGGGCCAGCTTCTTCCCGGAGAAACACACGCCACGTTTGCCAAAAATGAGACAATCATTAAACTCTCATCACGTAATTCCTTCGGGGAGTTCCAGTGCTCACTGCCTTCGGACGCCGGACGAAGTGTAGTGCATCAGCTAGTTGTGATCAGCTGCTGTCAAGCGTAAATAAAGGTGCATCCCGGCATCCAACGGGGCAACAAAACCGGCCCCGGGTGTCTGTTGGCAAACGTTGCTCGCCTGGGACGAGCAAGTCACAGCTGGACGGAGAAACACATCAAAATTATGTACATCAACATTTCATCAACCGGGAAGTAGGGATTGCACGGTGAAGATACCATGGTCAAAATGTATGTACAATGATTTTTTGTCAAATATTTTATTAACCTTTGAACCTCTTCACAAATTTTGCTATTGCACATCTGTCGTTTGATGTTGGACTTCGTCTCTATTCCAATTCTTCAATAAAGAACAATAAACATTTTCAAAAACTTTGAAATGTTTTGTATGTTTGTATATAATGTATAAAACTGATTGAAGCTTACAACTACATACCTTAAGAAATTTACATCCAAAACGCTTTTTTATTAGTCTCGAAATATGTTCTTGGTATAGTATATCTTCTTAGATAATCTCACATGTGTAGAAGGATTGCTATATTGCTTTCGAAACAATGATTGTTGTCGACTATGCCTTCTTAATTCTATTGGAATGTCTATCCTAGAAGCTTTTGGTCAGATCTAAAGCATATCTAAAGTCACATAGTCAGTTAATCGTCAGTTAGTTAGTAGCTTAGTCGCTTTTGGCATTGTATTGGTGGAGCAGCACTAGTCTAACTCGTGATGCTATCGTTTTGTCTAGTTTTTATTTAAATTGAAGTCTGATAATGAGATCCACATGTTAAGCATAGCGAATTGTTTACAATAGTACACGAAATGTGCTGAACCTTATAGTTTAATTTACATTTGCTATTACATTTGTGCATTTGTACTTTATTGAGAATATTTGTTCAATAAAACTTCACGCATATGACCATCATTCCTGCACCATGTGTACGGAGACGCTATCGCCTTTCAGTTTCTAGTATCTCTATAGTATATCTATAGAGCCATCTAAGCAACACGAAACAAAGCTCAACAAAACTAAAGACTGAGCTTCCAGCAAAGCAGCTAAAACCTACTTTATTCTATCATGTTTGTATTTATTACTACACTTTCCGGTGCGTTGCTTCATGTAGCATGATGTGCCAGCACAGACCAGAAGAAGTATCTGTTTTTATTGGTGCTTTATGGTTTGCTGGCTGGAAGATGCCTCCCTTCGTCAGAGCCGAACACTTTTACTGTGTCTTATTCTGTGCAGAAATTAATTACTTGATAACACAAAACCCCTGCCCGGTAATGGGTTAGTTGCTTCCTGGATGACTACGGTCTCAGCCACCCTTTAGGTGGATGCTCATACAGCGTTTGCTACAACCAACTCACAGCTAAGCGAAACGAAAGAGGTTTGTGTTGAGTGAAAGAGAATTATGAAAAATTATGAGTCACAAATTTCGGGCCACACTCATACACGCTTTCACCACCATTTCCCCAATGGACTGGAAAACGCGTTCCAAGTACGAACCGAACCTCTGGTACACGGGTTGCATTATGCGTCGCCCGTCGGCCCCTGCTGTATCGTTCCTTCCGGTGGCACATTTGATGATGACGGTAATGATGACGTTGCACATTGCAACGCCGTGGTCCTCCGGCAGCAGGACAGGAACTGCATTCGTTGGCGCCTTTCCTGCGCACTACGGACTTTCTTCAGTACAGTGTCTGGTGCTTGGTTGCTGCAGTACGGTTCTAGGGGCTTCCGAATAAGCAGCAGCAGCAGCAGCAGCATGACATCGATGGTGATTGCCGTTCAGCTGACGCGATGACGGATGAGGGTTTGAGTGTTGCGTTTTGGAAAATCCCTTAATCGTGGCCCGGAGCCCGTGATGAGCCCGTTGGGGGAATGGCTTTTATGTGCATTTCATGCAAGGCGTATCAGAACTCCCTGCGCCCGGTGATCCTTTTCGGGTGGTACTCGTCTGGAAACGAACGGATGCACGGGCGTGTTTGTGTGGGTTAGATGACACGACACTATCTTGGGCGAGTGTCGGGGAAAACGATTTCGTTGTACAGAATTCTTGTTTAAAAAATAGCTCGAAAATTGTGCTTATTTTTTTCTCTAAGGGAAAGTTAATACACCAATCTAAACCTAACAGAAAACTCAACAGTCTAGCATCTCCCTCTCCAACATCGAGCCATCCAATCTTAGCCCGAATGTCACCATTACAGAGAAAATTATCCTGGTGCGTGAATAAGTTGAAAGAAAGTTTTCAAAAATATTTATATTATAAACACATGCCTTTTGAGAGTACAAATCGGTGCTAAAGTTAGAATGAAGGACACTTTGCATAATTTTAACAACATTTTAAACCAACCCTTTTCATCTTTCCCTTTAGCGTCATGCATCAGAAGCATCTAGCATCCTCCAGTACAGTACATTATGTGTCTGAATAATTCATTGGCACACCCATTCCTGATGATAACATGACATATGGTGCTGGAAAAGCGATTTTACCTTTGGAACGGGCGGCAGTTTACTTTTTGTTACTGCAAGAATTATCATACTTGGTTTGATACTCTTTTACGTTTAATGCTTTAAAAAAATCTTCAAAAATACTCTCGAAGATTTTCCTCAATCTTCGCCAAGTAAATTTCACCATTTCATCCCCAGACTGTAGAATGTAGTTGTTGATGACGACACTCGCCAATAAAACTATTACCCTTCGCCCACCTAAACCTGTTCGTCAGGCGCTTCCATTGTTAGCTCAGCCAAATGGAATCCATATCTAAGCATTTAAGCAACCTTCCCTCTCTGGAACGTACCGAAAAAAGGAATCGCTTTCATTTACCTACGATGACGAGGGATAAAAACACCCAACCAAACCATTTTCGTTCCAGCGAAAAGAACTCCCCGAGGCGATAACGTTGGCGTTCCCTTAGCAATCAGAGGCCAAGCGGGCGCAACGTCTGCATCAGCCGTCGGTGAAAGCGTCACGGATTTTCACGTGCCACTTAGACGCATTACTCATCAGCGCACGGGCTAAGATTGGATGGCTCGATGTTGGAGGAGGAGATGCTAGACTGTTGAGTTTTCTGTTAGGTTTAGATTGGTGTATTAACTTTCCCTTAGAGAAAAAAAAGAAGTACTCTTTTCGAGCTATTTTTTAAACAAGAATTCTGTACAACGAAATCATTTTCCCCGACACTCGCTCAAGATAGTGTCGTGTCATCTAACCCACACAAACACGCCCGTGCATCCGTTCGTTTCCAGACGAGTGCCACCCGAAAAGGATCACCGGGCGCAGGGAGTTCTGATACGCCTTGCATGAAATGCACATAAAAGCCATTCCCCCAACGGGCTCATCACGGGCTCCGGGCCACGATTAAGGGATTTTCCAAAACGCAACACTCAAACCCTCATCCGTCATCGCGTCAGCTGAACGGCAATCACCATCGATGTCATGCTGCTGCTGCTGCTGCTTATTCGGAAGCCCCTAGAACCGTACTGCAGCAACCAAGCACCAGACACTGTACTGAAGAAAGTCTGTAGTCCGCAGGAAAGGCGCCAACGAATGCAGTTCTTGTCCTGCTGCCGGAGGACCACGGCGTTGCAATGTGCAACGTCATCATTACCGTCATCATCAAATGTGCAACCGGAAAGAACGATACAGCAGGGGCCGACGGGCGACGCATAATGCAACCCGTGTACCAGAGGTTCGGTTCGTAGTTTGAACGCGTTTTCCAGTCCATTGGGGAAATGGTGGTGAAAGCGTGTATGAGTGTGGCCCGAAATTTGTGACTCATAATTTTTCATAATTCTCTTTCACTCAACACAAACCACTTTCGTTTCGCTTAGCTGTGAGTTGGTTGTAGCAAACGCTGTATGAGCATCCACCCAAAGGGTGGCTGAGACCGTAGTCATCCAGGAAGCAACTAACCCATTACCGGGCAGGGGTTTTGTGTTATCAAGTAATTAATTTCTGCACAGAATAAGACACAGTAAAAGTGTTCGGCTCTGACGAAGGGAGGCATCTTCCTGCTAGCAAACCATAAAGCACCAATAAAAACAAATACTTCTTCCGGTCTGTGCTGGCACATCATGCTACATGAAGCAACGCACCGGAAAGTGTAGTAATAAATACAAACATGATAGAATAAAGTAGGTTTTAGCTGCTTTGCTGGAAGCTCAGGCTTTAGTTTTGTTGAGCTTTGTTTCGTGTTGCTTAGATGGCCCTATATATATACTAGAAACTATGAGGCGATAGCGTCTCCGTACACACGGTGTAGGAATGATGGTCATATGCGTGAAGTTTCATTGAAAAAACCCTCTATAATGTACAAATTCACAAATGAAATGGCTAACAAATTAAACTATAAGGTTCGATACAATTCGTGTACTATTGTAAACAATTCGCTATGCTTAATGTATGGCCATATATCAGACCACAATTTAAGTAAAATCTGCCCAAAACGATAGCATCACGAAATGCAGTAGTATATGTGACATCAAGTCTGTCATGTTGTGAGAGATAGTGCTGCACCCACCAAGACAA
>KZ068226.1:19154-43038 GCA_002091845.1 Anopheles cracens | reverse complement strand
TTATATTATACAACGAATCGTGATGAAAAGTTTACTGACTCGAGCATCATATTCTGACCGTTTTTGCTTCAATGCTCACCGCGAGCCAATTAGTTGTTTTTCATGTATTATTGTAAGCAATTCATTGGACATGGCACTCTTCTCTTTCCACTATATTTATATCTAGGTGAATATCATGATAGGGAACGTTTAAATCATAACTTTTCTAAAAATTGATGGCTTCATGAGAAAGGTGCAAATATAGTTATCGAATGTATGTAAAAGATGTGCTAGCTTATGCATTCTAAAAGGTATTATAGTACGTGTTGTATGTGTTTTTAAGGGCGAACCGGATTCTAACATGTTGTATTTAATTAACAAAACATAATTAGACATTATCGTTCCTCACATGCAGTTATTTAATCGTTTACGGAATACTGGTTGAAGAATTAGTATCAACAGTCTACATCTTATCTTCAATGGAGAATCGGTCCTGCGTTTATGCTCATGCACCTATAGTATATTTAATCTTCTCTGGCGTCTTCTATATCATGACTTTCGCCTTTCGCCTTACTACACTTATACAATGCCGGTTGGAATAATACGAACACTGTACGATTACAAAGGGATGTTTGGATTGAGTACGTTTAAATCATAACTTTTCTAAAAATTGATGGCTTCATGAGAAAGGTGCAAATATAGTTATCGAATGTATGTAAAAGATGTGCTAGCTTATGCATTCTAAAAGGTATTATAGTACGTGTTGTATGTGTTTTTAAGGGCGAACCGGATTCTAACATGTTGTATTTAATTAACAAAACATAATTAGACATTATCGTTCCTCACATGCAGTTATTTAATCGTTTACGGAATACTGGTTGAAGAATTAGTATCAACAGTCTACATCTTATCTTCAATGGAGAATCGGTCCTGCGTTTATGCTCATGCACCTATAGTATATTTAATCTTCTCTGGCGTCTTCTATATCATGACTTTCGCCTTTCGCCTTACTACACTTATACAATGCCGGTTGGAATAATACGAACACTGTACGATTACAAAGGGATGTTTGGATTGAGTTAACAATTGATACTAACAGAACATGGAGTACCAGTGGTCGGACAAAATGGTTTTATTCTGCATGTTTTAACTTTTCCTACTCAGCCAACCTATCTGCATGCGTGAGCTAAAACATCATTCAGCTCAAATCTTGATAAGGCATGCTGGAGCCATGAGCAACTGAAAGAAGTTTCAGCAAGCTAGCATTAGCAGCTACAAGTGCTGCTTGTCTCGCCAGTACGAATGCATTTCGATGCATTCACTCACTCGCGGGTGCTGTGGCGAAAAATGATACCTCCCATTCCCTATCTCTCTCACTCCCATGGCGACCGAATGCATATTTCATTCCATTCCGTTGTTTTTATTCCACGCACATCCCACACACCGATGCCGGACATTGCAGGCAGGGTGGCGTGTGCGAGACGGAACCGTATGGGGTTGATGGCCTATAACTGATGAAACGGGACACGATTTATGCATGGTGACGATGAGCGCGAATATGGCTCTGGGAAGTAGATCAAGGTTAGCAAGGCAAAATCCGTCATATGTTTGCTGGTTGCTGCAGTAGGGATATAAAGGGTAAGGAAGGTTGCAGAAACTGATTATCTGGGAAAAAGGACGAAGGGATGCGTTGCCGAAATGTGCGTGTGTGATCCCTTTCGTTGCGCTTTACGGTGATCAAAAGGGGTGCTGTGCTGTACGATGGTGGCTATCGAAAGGATGGTATTAATACGTTTGGCTTATTTCGAGAGTGAAAGAGAACGAATGAGAGGCATAGAGAAAAATTATTGATCAGCACTCTTCAATTACAACATAGGCGATTTCTGATGCTTTGGATTTTGAATTATTCTCATAATGTTTCCTTTAGCAATATTCCGTTCAAGGATGGGCTAATGTTATTCATTTGTCGTTTTCTGACACATCGAATTCTCATACTTAACATCATCCAGGGCTAGTTTTACAGCTGTAACCTACTCATTTCATTTTTATAGTATCAGTTCATAACTTTCTCAAACCCCGACGGGAGTTCATCGAATCGATCACAAAACACAGTAACCCAGGTATGCATCGTTGTGCGTAAACTGCATGTGAGCAGTTTGTTTAACTGAAATTCCTGGTGCACACCATGAACACATTTTTATCACGGAAAAAGTGGACATTTTCATATTTTACATGTAAAGAGGCGACGCCGCACCGACAAAACACACAAGTGCGTGCGGCTGGCTACGATCTGGCAACGTTGCACTGTTTTGCCTCCCGGCCGGTAAAGCTGGCTTGAAGGCCCGTTCGCACACACACAACTACACGCGACTTTCTTCGCCACCGTCGTAACCAGGGTAACTCGGTCAGCTGGTGTGCGTGAGAGGGGGTGACGATGATGTTTTGGCGTATACCGTTTGACAGTTGCGTTTTTTTGCTCTGTTTGCCCTTCAAGAATTTTTGACAATTTCTCCGCTTCGTTTGCGCTGATTGTTCAAGGTCATTTTTGTGTATCACACCTATCGGATCGATCGTCTTCATCTAGGAAAACTTTAGCACAATCAGCTGTTTGCGGTGGTCCGATGCAGCTTCCACTTACCGAGTATCAGGCAGCTGAAAAATGTCGACACTATGGATCACTGTTTACAGCTGTTCAACGAAATTTACGCTGATGGAGTACCAGTGGTCGGACAAAATGATTTTATTCTGCATGTTTTAACTTTTCCTACTCAGCCAACCTATCTGCATGCGTGAGCTAAAACATCATTCAGCTCAAATCTTGATAAGGCATGCTGGAGCCATGAGCAACTGAAAGAAGTTTCAGCAAGCTAGCATTAGCAGCTACAAGTGCTGCTTGTCTCGCCAGTACGAATGCATTTCGATGCATTCACTCACTCGCGGGTGCTGTGGCGAAAAATGATACCTCCCATTCCCTATCTCTCTCACTCCCATGGCGACCGAATGCATATTTCATTCCATTCCGTTGTTTTTATTCCACGCACATCCCACACACCGATGCCGGACATTGCAGGCAGGGTGGCGTGTGCGAGACGGAACCGTATGGGGTTGATGGCCTATAACTGATGAAACGGGACACGATTTATGCATGGTGACGATGAGCGCGAATATGGCTCTGGGAAGTAGATCAAGGTTAGCAAGGCAAAATCCGTCATATGTTTGCTGGTTGCTGCAGTAGGGATATAAAGGATAAGGAAGGTTGCAGAAACTGATTATCTGGAAAAAAGGACGAAGGGATGCGTTGCCGAAATGTGCGTGTGTGATCCCTTTCGTTGCGCTTTACGGTGATCAAAAGGGGTGCTGTGCTGTACGATGGTGGCTATCGAAAGGATGGTATTAATACGATTGGCTTATTTCGAGAGTGAAAGAGAACGAATGAGAGGCATAGAGAAAAATTATTGATCAGCACTCTTCAATTACAACATAGGCGATTTCTGATGCTTTGGATTTTGAATTATTCTCATAATGTTTCCTTTAGCAATATTCCGTTCAAGGATGGGCTAATGTTATTCATTTGTCGTTTTCTGACACATCGAATTCTCATACTTAACATCATCCAGGGCTAGTTTCGAATTCTCATACTTAACATCATCTAGGGCTAGTTTCACAGCTGTAACCTACTCATTTCATTTTTATAGTATCAGTTCATAACTTTCTCAAACCCCGACGGGAGTTCATCGAATCGATCACAAAACACAGTAACCCAGGTATGCATCGTTGTGCGTAAACTGCATGTGAGCAGTTTGTTTAACTGAAATTCCTGGTGCACACCATGAACACATTTTTATCACGGAAAAAGTGGACATTTTCATATTTTACATGTAAAGAGGCGACGCCGCACCGACAAAACACACAAGTGCGTGCGGCTGGCTACGATCTGGCAACGTTGCACTGTTTTGCCTCCCGGCCGGTAAAGCTGGCTTGAAGGCCCGTTCGCACACACACAACTACACGCGACTTTCTTCGCCACCGTCGTAACCAGGGTAACTCGGTCAGCTGGTGTGCGTGAGAGGGGGTGACGATGATGTTTTGGCGTATACCGTTTGACAGTTGCGTTTTTTTGCTCTGTTTGCCCTTCAAGAATTTTTGACAATTTCTCCGCTTCGTTTGCGCTGATTGTTCAAGGTCATTTTTGTGTATCACACCTATCGGATCGATCGTCTTCATCTAGGAAAACTTTATTTTGCTCTGTTTGCCCTTCAAGAATTTTTGACAATTTCTCCGCTTCGTTTGCGCTGATTGTTCAAGGTCATTTTTGTGTATCACACCTATCGGATCGATCGTCTTCATCTAGGAAAACTTTAGCACAATCAGCTGTTTGCGGTGGTCCGATGCAGCTTCCACTTACCGAGTATCAGGCAGCTGAAAAATGTCGACACTATGGATCACTGTTTACAGCTGTTCAACGAAATTTACGCTGCAGCGGAGCAGTATCGGGCTGCCGGCTGCTTTGAATGATGTTCGCGTACTGATTAGTTGTAACTGCCCCCCGCACGACGGTGCAATCTATTGCGTTCTGTTATCGTTCGTCATGCGGTACGAAATCCGCTGCACACCCCCCGAGTGATCGCCGTGGTGGTGACAAGGGAAAATAAACACATAAATTGTGTGGCGCCTTGTTGTGGGACGAACTGTTTGCTTATTTGTGTCACCTTTATGATGATGCTTCTTATCACCGTGATAAAAATGCAGGAGTACGCCGGACGAGCCGCCTAAACAGATGGTTTGACATTTACGAATGAGTGCTGTCAGTTGCACAGCCTGCCACTGACAGCATCGCGCCCGTCAAATGGATGTGCACCGAAACGGGTGCGAGTGTGTGTGTGTGATGCAGACAGCTTTGTTGTGTTAGTGCTAGATGTAGGGTATAAACAAATGCATACAGTGGAACAAATTTGTTATACTGCGATACAGAGGAATACGCTACAATCGAGTGCGTTATGCTAAACCAATTCTTTAGCTTTCAATAAACACATTTCCCGACATTCTTAAAATAGAGAGTAAACAAATCGTCCCAAAAACAGCGTCTTTCTGCAAGTCACACTGTCCGCCTCTCCGGCGAATGTATGTAAAAGATGTGCTAGCTTATGCATTCTAAAAGGTATTATAGTACGTGTTGTATGTGTTTTTAAGGGCGAACCGGATTCTAACATGTTGTATTTAATTAACAAAACATAATTAGACATTATCGTTCCTCACATGCAGTTATTTAATCGTTTACGGAATACTGGTTGAAGAATTAGTATCAACAGTCTACATCTTATCTTCAATGGAGAATCGGTCCTGCGTTTATGCTCATGCACCTATAGTATATTTAATCTTCTCTGGCGTCTTCTATATCATGACTTTCGCCTTTCGCCTTACTACACTTATACAATGCCGGTTGGAATAATACGAACACTGTACGATTACAAAGGGATGTTTGGATTGAGTTAACAATTGATACTAACAGAACATGGAGTACCAGTGGTCGGACAAAATGATTTTATTCTGCATGTTTTAACTTTTCCTACTCAGCCAACCTATCTGCATGCGTGAGCTAAAACATCATTCAGCTCAAATCTTGATAAGGCATGCTGGAGCCATGAGCAACTGAAAGAAGTTTCAGCAAGCTAGCATTAGCAGCTACAAGTGCTGCTTGTCTCGCCAGTACGAATGCATTTCGATGCATTCACTCACTCGCGGGTGCTGTGGCGAAAAATGATACCTCCCATTCCCTATCTCTCTCACTCCCATGGCGACCGAATGCATATTTCATTCCATTCCGTTGTTTTTGTTCCACGCACATCCCACACACCGATGCCGGACATTGCAGGCAGGGTGGCGTGTGCGAGACGGAACCGTATGGGGTTGATGGCCTATAACTGATGAAACGGGACACGATTTATGCATGGTGACGATGAGCGCGAATATGGCTCTGGGAAGTAGATCAAGGTTAGCAAGGCAAAATCCGTCATATGTTTGCTGGTTGCTGCAGTAGGGATATAAAGGGTAAGGAAGGTTGCAGAAACTGATTATCTGGGAAAAAGGACGAAGGGATGCGTTGCCGAAATGTGCGTGTGTGATCCCTTTCGTTGCGCTTTACGGGGATCAAAAGGGGTGCTGTGCTGTACGGTGGTGGCTATCGAAAGGATGGTATTAATACGATTGGCTTATTTCGAGAGTGAAAGAGAACGAATGAGAGGCATAGAGAAAAATTATTGATCAGCACTCTTCAATTACAACATAGGCGATTTCTGATGCTTAGGATTTTGAATTATTTCCATAATGTTTCCTTTAGCAATATTCCGTTGAAGGATGGGCTAATGTTATTCATTTGTCGTTTTCTGACACATCGAATTCTCATACTTAACATCATCTAGGGCTAGTTTCACAGCTGTAACCTACTCATTTCATTTTTATAGTATCAGTTCATAACTTTCTCAAACCCCGACGGGAGTTCATCGAATCGATCACAAAACACAGTAGCCCAGGTATGCATCGTTGTGCGTAAACTGCATGTGAGCAGTTTGTTTAACTGAAATTCCTGGTGCACACCATGAACACATTTTTATCACGGAAAAAGTGGACATTTTCATATTTTACATGTAAAGAGGCGACGCCGCACCGACAAAACACACAAGTGCGTGCGGCTGGCTACGATCTGGCAACGTTGCACTGTTTTGCCTCCCGGCCGGTAAAGCTGGCTTGAAGGCCCGTTCGCACACACACAACTACACGCGACTTTCTTCGCCACCGTCGTAACCAGGGTAACTCGGTCAGCTGGTGTGCGTGAGAGGGGGTGACGATGATGTTTTGGCGTATACCGTTTGACAGTTGCGTTTTTTTGCTCTGTTTGCCCTTCAAGAATTTTTGACAATTTCTCCGCTTCGTTTGCGCTGATTGTTCAAGGTCATTTTTGTGTATCACACCTATCGGATCGATCGTCTTCATCTAGGAAAACTTTAGCACAATCAGCTGTTTGCGGTGGTCCGATGCAGCTTCCACTTACCGAGTATCAGGCAGCTGAAAAATGTCGACACTATGGATCACTGTTTACACCTGTTCAACGAAATTTACGCTGCAGCGGAGCAGTATCGGGCTGCCGGCTGCTTTGAATGATGTTCGCGTACTGATTAGTTGTAACTGCCCCCCGCACGACGGTGCAATCTATTGCGTTCTGTTATCGTTCGTCATGCGGTACGAAATCCGCTGCACACCCCCCGAGTGATCGCCGTGGTGGTGACAAGGGAAAATAAACACATAAATTGTGTGGCGCCTTGTTGTGGGACGAACTGTTTGCTTATTTGTGTCACCTTTATGATGATGCTTCTTATCACCGCGATAAAAATGCAGGAGTACGCCGGACGAGCCGCCTAAACAGATGGTTTGACATTTACGAATGAGTGCTGTCAGTTGCACAGCCTGCCACTGACAGCATCGCGCCCGTCAAATGGATGTGCACCGAAACGGGTGCGAGTGTGTGTGTGTGATGCAGACAGCTTTGTTGTGTTAGTGCTAGATGTAGGGTATAAACAAATGCATACAGTGGAACAAATTTGTTATACTGCGATACAGAGGAATACGCTACAATCGAGTGCGTTATGCTAAACCAATTCTTTAGCTTTCAATAAACACATTTCCCGACATTCTTAAAATAGAGAGTAAACAAATCGTCCCAAAAACAGCGTCTTTCTGCAAGTCACACTGTCCGCCTCTCCGGAGAGATACTTCACGCACACACTGAACATACCAATATTTGCTCCCAGACCCGCTTCAGCCTCTTCACAATCGCCAGCAGCTCGGCTTCGTCGGCTACCTCTCTACCATGGCGAGCTCTCCTGTGCGCCTGTTACTTTCTCTCGCTGTTGGTCGAGAAAGGCCAAAGCCACCACACTGCGGCATGGCTTGGTGCTGCCATCTTTTTCACCATAACGCTTCGGTACTAGTAGGGGGTTTCGGTTTCTTTCTTACCTCATCTCTTATTTCTGTTACTTGCCCAGCGTTATTCGGCATCAATGGCGGGCTGTGTGTGTGTATCGATGGATGGATGGCATCAACGCAAACGGAAGACACATCCCAAGAGTTTTCCATTTTCGCCGCCAACTGCGGGGACGTATTGCTTTTTGTTGAGTTTGCTTTTGCTCGGGTTCTTTTCTCTGCCGACGCCATCTCTCTTTCGCGCACGCTGCCGCACTCCGGTCGTTGAGATTACTCGGTGGTGCGTGTGTCGCCCCGGTATCCGCTATGCGGCCTGTGCTCCTGTTACTTTGGCAGCGTGGCTGCCGACGGAACTTTTTTCCCGGGCATGTTGCGTCGTGTCTCGGGTTCGACCCCGGGTTTAGCAGGGATTTGCGACAAGTTGTTGTGATTTATCAGTTAGCCAGTGTAAGTAAAAAGCTAGAAATGTGCAAAAAATGATAGCTTAAAGGCGATGGCTTAATATATCTTGTTCGCCCATCTTTTTTATTTATCAAATCTTTATTGGATATGTATAACTTATGTTTGAAGTATTGAACATCAAGTTATGCTTTCATGCTATTGTAAGGTGAATATTAAGAGTACAATTATGAAGAAGTTTCTCAAATATTGCATCTTTAATTACCTACATGCTGGTTCGTTTCCGTGCACATTTCCAATTCCAACTAGAAGTTGAAATTAATTCGTTTCCAAAATAATCAACCACCCTTAGCATCTAAGCCACAGGCTTAACACTCAATGCTCAGCGTATCCTAATACTGTGCTCAGGGCTGGAAAAAAGTAGCATCATTATAAAAAATATCACCATTATGTCCAATAATGCTCCTAAAAAAGAATAATACCCGCCGTGATACTCTCCCTATCTCATTCTGTCTGCAACAACTTTTAGAACGAGTTTTCGATTATAAACCCAAATTAAATAATTTACACCGCGAAACGCTGTGCTATGTTTGGTTTATTAGCTTGTTAAATTAGTGGCTGCTTCTTCAATGAGTATATTTTACATCGGGAATGTAGAAGGTGGTACGTATGCGCAGTTGGCTTAATGTATGTTTTAATATATTTGTTTATTTGTTTAATTATATCAATCGGAAGGCTGGCTTATTTGTCTTTATACTTGTTTCTTGATATTTTTCATTTGTAATAGTTTTTATGAATCTACAATATTTATTCTCTTTGTATCAATTTATTTTAGAATTTACGAACATCAGGAAGATTTGGCACTTTCCGAGGTTTTTGTAAGAAAACCAGATACTGCCAGCCAGTTAAAATGCTTAATGTTTCCACTGGATGTTGAGTGATAGCTAAGGTAAGTGTTAATGTAGCTACATGGTTATTTGAAGTTGAAAAGAACACGTATAGTTTTTTTTTCAATCGCGACATGCGACCGTTGAATCGTCTGTTGATTTCATATGTTCCAATACAGCATAGCATTATAGATTATGTTATTCTCCAAGGGTGGTTCATGGCATTTCTATTAACCAATGCGCGATCAGGAAATTCGACTCGAAAACTTCTGAATAGCAATAAACAAAAAACATCCCTACGCACAATAAAAGCCTATTAGGACCTCAATAGGTATTGGAGGTCAACTGCATTGACCTCCCAAACAATCATGAATTAAAAATACAAGAATGTCTTAAAAAACTATCGTAGCAGATATTGCTGTTCCGTTTATTTACTTTGCAATCGTTTCCGCTTAATTTTCTCTCTAGGCCACTAATTTTTGTTTAGAAACCAATTTGTGTCCATGTTTTGCCTATTTGTACTGAGAACTTCGATGTCGCATAGGTACAAAATCGTAGTTAAATTTATTCTGGAGTTGGTCGTTTTCACTTCTGTAGTACTTCAAACTGATGGTTTCCACGGTTACTGCGGAGTACAGTCTACTTCGCCACTATGTGATTAGGAGGAAAGGAAGGAATGTAAACCGGAAGCTGGCCGATAGTCTAACCAGCCAAACAGATCAGGTTTTGGGGGAATGGCGGGAAGGATCCAAAACCAACCAGTACCACCCGTTAAGTACTTTCAAAGGATTCAACAGCTAGGCAATTCCGGGATGTGACAAAAAATTGACGCTCCTTTCGAAACATTTATCACTCTAACTTAAGCTCTTGTCCATCTCTACCTTTTTCTCCGTCCGATTCAAAGCCTCTGCCCCAGTTCTTACTATTTTGGCCATCTAGATGGCGCTACTTTTGCACTATAGTTCTCCCTAGATGGCGCCACTGCTGTAATGGTGAAAAAGTGCCAAATTGACATGCAAATTGCATATCTCGTAGGCGACTTAAATATTCAACAGTTACCAAGCGTTGCAAATCTTCTGAGCGTCTATTTTTAAGTCAAACATGTTGAGAAAGGTAAAAAAGAAGAGCGAATTTAGCTTGCAAACACTGTTGTACACTAGAAAGTCAATGAAAGTCAATAATGCTAGGTCCTCCATAGGCTATTCTGCCAACGAAGAAGCATGCAATGCACGTCCTATAGAAACCTAAAGCTTCCATTTTGTCCACAGATGACCCTGAGCCTGTTCTTTTATTAAACAACGCAATCGACTTTTGGGGGTCTGACAAAAAATCCAAGCAGTGGTACGTTTTTCTCGGTTCACTCGCCTCGCGGTTTTTCAAAATGGCGCCCGTAGAGTTGATTTTTTGGTCGCTTTCCAATATGCAATAAAGCGACGCAGTGTATCTTCTCTACCCCTGGCTTCTCCCTCGTTCGTTCCCATCTATTTGTTCAGTGAGCGTCTTACAAGCGCAAACGAATGGAGGGTGAAACAGGATGCTACGACAGTACTCTGTGTGTATTACCAAATTCGTAATGGCGGAACACATGGGCTTCTCAAGACCGTGCAATGCATTCCATGCTCTCCTCACAATATATCGTTCCCTTTCCGCAGCGGCCCCGTGCTGTGTGAATCCTGCAGAGACAAATATGCTCAAATTTACAGTACAACTGGACGGTGCTTGAGCGTGAGTGTGCGAAAAGGAGAGCAGAGACGGGAGCATTATCTTTTATCGTCCTTTTCGTTCGCTTGAGGATAAAGGACAACTGCAAGGGATAAAGGAACGTGAGTCGATTGCGTTTGCTTTGTTTGCAGGGCTTCAAGCCGAGGGACATACTGTCCGACACATAAGGGAAAACATAATGGGTTTTCTCGTATCGGGGGTTGAAAAAGGGTTCTCCCTATTGGGAAGCATGGTATTTCCCTCCCTGTTTTGAGTGAATCGAGTTTTAATCGATTGGAAGAACGATGCGAAGCGGAAGAAAACGCGAGAAAAAACCTACATGGAAAATATGTGCCTGATACAATTGATGCATTGCTGGGATCACGATCACCCGACAGGACCTTTTCTTTCCTTATGGTTAGTGAGATTTTTACAGCCTTCGTTTAAATTCAGTATCTTTATCTACACAAAAACCTAATCGTTTTTATGAGATAATTTTGTTAGTGAATGTGTGTTGCAAGAGCGATGAAAATGTTTTTTGTCGGAAAACAAAGATCGCTAGATTAATTCCGTCCTCCTTCTCGCTCACTTCGCTCTCGATCGTTCGTGCAGCAAAATAAGGAACCGAAAAAGGCAGTAAGAGAATAATAATCTGCTTTCGAAAGGACAAGGGTCAGAGGCGGATAAAACAAAAAACAAACTGGAGCGAACGCGCAACGCAGCAGGCTATGGTTGTTGTTCGACTGCGAAGGTAGAGGAGGCTCAGGTGCCGGGGGAACGACGAGCGTGCCGGGTTGCTTTGTTCTTCGTTTGCGCTCTGGTCGAAGAAAGAAGACATGAGAGAATGCCGAAAAGCAGACATAAATAAGTGAAGGGACAAAGGAGCGCATGGGTAAGAAGATTCCAACGATGGAATTACTTGTCAGTATTCCCATTTCCCTCCTAATTCTTCAAAACAGTACCGAGGACTGTTCAACGTTCTTTTCGCTCGTTTAGCACACACACACATATGCTCGAACACAGACACGGACACATCGATACGCATACCTCTTTGATCAAACGTTTACCATCAAAGAACCAACATCTGGTTTGAAGGTATGGGGTGCGATGCTATGTTTTCCCCCTCTCTTTCTGGTAGAGCAGCTTATTTCCTTCAAATCCCTGGCTGCCTGTTGTTCCATTATTTCAACCCCACTCCAACTCAACACCAGACTAGCCGCGAGGGCTAATGTAATATATCAAAGCCAGTCGTTGGAATACTTTTTTATATTTTTTTCTTTTGTGCCTGCGCTAGTAGGGGAAGCGTTCGGCAGTAGCCTCAACAAAGCGTTCTCTTTCTATCCACGTAGCCAAACGTTATGCTCGATCTCGCTCTCACTCCCTTCCAGGAACGTTCAAACACGAACGCTTCGGTATGGCAGCTCATGATGGGAGGGGTTGGATAGGGGATGAAGTTACGGCCGTGTCGGGGTGCTCGCTCCGTTCCCTTTGCTCCGTGTTCTCCCCTCCCCAAACCGCACCCTCTCCCTACTGGTCGCGCAGTCGCCATTGCTGTAGGCGCTGAACTGTGTTGCGGTCCATTTTTTTCTGTGTATTCAATTTCTTTTTTTGTTGTGTTGCCCTCTCGAACAATGCACATCATTGGCATGGGATGGCCCGGTCCCGGTGATGCCGACCGGATGCCTTTCCCTTCCAGTCTGCCATTCTGACCCCTCTGCGCCCTTCGTTCCCTCTCTTTCTTGCGCGTGCTGATTCCGCACGAGCGGTATTAATTTCGCTCTACTCTTTCAACCGCATTCTTAACGTTTTTTCTCCCACTTTCCAAGCCACATACACGCACACCGAGCGGCGCATGCGTGGTTGTGTGGATCGAATGTAGCAGCAGAAGAAAAAAAGGGAAACATGGTGGAAGGGGTTGAGAAGTTGGAGTTTTCTTCTCTTCTTGTTTTTCTTTGCTCGCTCTATGCCTTGAGCGGCAGTGCGCTGCCACTATGGTTGAGTGAGTATGCGTGTGCACAAATGTGTGTGCGTTGGAGTGAGTAGGAATGCAGAGGGAACAACGGTGACGGGTGTCCCTCTCGCACTCCTTATCGAGCGCGCGTGCGCGCGCAAACACGACCTCATTCACAACGCTATGTGCGGGATACGTGCAAGTGTGTGTGGTTATGTTGGGCTTCATTTTCTCTTCTTCGTATCGAGCTCTTCTTGTTCCGCTGCAACAGAACGTTGTGCGAGAGGACAGAAAGAGAGAGGGGGGTTCGAGTGAATAAAACAACAAAAAAGGCTTCGGACATTGGATTTCGTTCCGCTGAATTTCAACCCGCCGTGCTTCTCCTCTCCCTTCAAGCTCTCCGTTTATGCTTTAGGTCGCCGCATCATGTTTTGGAGGCTGTAAAACCGTGCCGATATGAGACGTATGGGCGAGAGCGAGAGCCCTCAATGTTGGCTCCACCAGGAGAGCGGTCGCGCCTGTCTCAACCCCCCCTCCCCCTCCCGCCTCGCTCTCATCCCTCCAGGAAAACCGGTTTTGTGTAGACCGGGCAACTAACGGGTGCGAGCCTGCTTGCTATGTGCCGCTTGTGTCACTTTTTATCGCGTGTGTGTTGCTTGACCTCGTGCCCTCGCGCACCAAAAGTTCGGATGACTTCGACCCATCAACCCCCCTTTTCCTTACTCCACATCTCCTCATCCACTCTTCTCCGCCCGGTCCAATGGGGTTTGCATCTGTCAAATCGTCGCTTTGCAAGAGTGCGTGCACACACGGCGGGGTGCATTGCTTCCGAAGAGAACAGCAGGAAGAACGGAAAGAGAGGCCGCACTTTCTTCTGCTCTCGCGTTTATGTGTCTGCTCTTTCGTTCTCTCGCTCTTTCTCTCTCATATTTGGTCGTGTGAGTGAATAAACGCACCGCGTGTATTCGCTCTCGCATAAACGCGCAATCCAGCCCGCGGTTTGTTTACTTTATGCTTCGATGTGTCAAATTGCACCGGGTCCGTCATCGGAACCGTCACTGCCACAGGGAAGCATGAGCAGAAGTAGAATGGATTTTGCATGTATAAATGAAAACAACAAACAATTAATTGTCGGAGTTTCACATGAAAAGCTGGTGGTTGACAGATGCTCTTCAACCATTTGAAGGAGCAAATGCACAATTCCGACACACATGTGCTCTCATTTTCTAACATATTGTAACAGGTTGTCATGTGATGACTTTCCGGGTTCTCCATGATACATACATGAGAGGTTTGTTTTCTCTCTTATTCATTCAATTGCCTCTGCTTAATCGGTCCAACAAACTGAATTACGAACAGGAAAATACAGCTGAACATCTGCAACAGACCCGTGACACCATAAAACTTTATTCCCGAGGCTACACATCGACGGGTTGGGGCAATAACAATACCCGACCCCATTGGTCAAACGTGGAGATATTAACATACGCCGAGCAGTATCCGTGGAGAGACCCCCGGCCGGTTACGTTATGGCAGTGTAAAACTATAAAACTGAATGCCTAGCACTGAAGAACGCGGCTGAGCCTGTTGAACACATGCTTCACCAACAACGGCCGGTCGGCTGCATGTACTGCTGTGCTGCATACACATGCAAACTCTCCCGCCCCGGTCGCCCTCCATACACTGAAGCCTTTGTGTGCGGGAAGACGAATACCTTTTCCATCACTCAACGAAGACTCCGAAGTCTCCTCAAATAATGGAGAGAACAAAAAATAGTTTGCAATGGCTGAAGCAAAATGATGGACGTATGGGCGAGAGCGAGAGCCCTCAATGTTGGCTCCACCAGGAGAGCGGTCGCGCCTGTCTCAACCCCCCCTCCCCCTCCCGCCTCGCTCTCATCCCTCCGGGAAAACCGGTTTTGTGTAGACCGGGCAACTAACGGGTGCGAGCCTGCTTGCTATGTGCCGCTTGTGTCACTTTTTATCGCGTGTGTGTTGCTTGACCTCGTGCCCTCGCGCACCAAAAGTTCGGATGACTTCGACCCATCAACCCCCCTTTTCCTTACTCCACGTCTCCTCATCCACTCTTCTCCGCCCGGTCCAATGGGGTTTGCATCTGTCAAATCGACGCTTTGCAAGAGTGTTTAAAGCCAATCATACGGAGCATGCTATGGCTATATGAGTAACTGCTAAGCAATCAAAGTAACCGATGCATGCAGAATGTGAACTCAGGCGCGCTCCCCCAGGAGGGCAGCGGCTATGTTGTTGTTTCTCTTCTCATCTCACCATCATCTCCTCTCTCCCGCACATGTGTGATAAATTGAAAATTCCTGTTACATTCCCTGCCTGCCAACCGGACGACGCCCGGCCGATACCATCGTCGTATCCTCATTCCTTGAGAAGAAAAAAACAAACGAAAGAAAAACCAGGCGAAGAAAAAAAAGGCGTTTATGTTCACTTATGGATGATTTCAAAGCAATTTATCAAATTTTGCCAATCACATTCACTCACCCACACACACACCCGAAACAAGTGTGTGTGTGTGGAGTGAAGAGAGTGTAATAAGTGCTCTCTTGAACGCCGTTTTGTTTTTTGTCTCACCAACCGTGTTCGTTTGTCTATAAAGTCGAACATTTTCCCTCCCATCCAACGTTCCACGCAATAACGTTTATCATGTTGCGTTTTTCTGTGTGTGCATGATTGTGTGAAAAACTGGTAAAAAACCACCCCTAACCTTCGCCACCCCCTGAGCGAGATGAGAGAAGCAAAGATAGGCAAAAACTCCTCCGTTTTGGGCATAATGTGTAGCCCGCACCCGCGATCAGGGATTGAACGGTAATAACCGGAAGTAACGCATCATCACCAGCTACCAGGGGAGGCTTGCACGCGAATGCACGTGCGATGATGCAATGACTACCAACATAAGAAGGGGTAAACGATGGGGGCCAAAAAGGGTTGGAACAAGCAAGAGAACGAAATTCGATTTTCATGCACACCACACCGTGCGTGGACGCCAAAAATTTCATCCCTCACCGACCGAATCATCTATTAAAAGAACATGGCCAAATTCTCCAAAAGCATGAAACATGGGGATGCGAAAAAAAATTACAGTCCTCCCGAGCAAAAATGCATTTTCCCTTTTTCCTTCCGCATGTGTGGCATTTTGATAATGTGTGTATGGGTGTGTTTTTTTTCCTTCTTTCCCGGAAAAGAGACGGCGTCCCCCATCCCGACGCGTGTTTCGTTCATCCCAACCAAAGAGCAGTAACAGCAGCGGCAGCAGTAGGCTGTGGTTGAGCCAGGGCCACATCTTCTTAAATTTCGGCCGGACGGATGGTTTTTCTCTTGCTTTTTTTTTTGCTCGCTTTCGTTCGGTTCGTTCCTACTGTTCAGGTTTTTGGCTACCGTTTCCGTTGCAGTTTGATGCTGCTGCTGCTGTTGTTGCAAAAAAAGGGGACACACACCGAGCCGAGGGACTCTTTTTTTTGTTGTCGGTTGGTTCCTAGTAGGGCGCGTACCGGTGATAGATGCGTTCGAGGAAAATACGAGCCCGCGCTGACGCGAGTGTGTGTGTGTGCGCGCGCGTTTTCCATTCGCATCGTGTGTGTCCCCTGCAGTGAGAGATGGAGGGTGTGGCGAGAGAAAGTATGGAGTAAGGTTGAAGGAGGAGGTCGATTCGTTCGGGCTAGCTTTTTTTTGTTCTTGTTTGGCTGGTCGTACTCACCTCCGGAATCAATCACACTCCTGCGAGGGGTAGAATCCGGTGCAAGTGTGTGCTTGCGCGTGTGCATGTGTGCGGTTGATAGAAAGCCCGGTCGAAGTAGGCAATTTGGACTGCACGCGTGTGTTGAAAGGGTTGCTTTGTGTGTTTTCTAAAATGCGTACGGTCACGGCTCGTAACGGCCCTAGGGGTGGTTCGTCCTCCATTGGAGAGGTGAAAGCACACATCAAGATGAGTACAGAGGAGGGTGCGTGCGGTGCGCCGTGGGGATGGTAATTATGCAGCATCCTTGACCAGAACGTGCACGTCGGTCCCGATGTAAAGGAGAGATCGAGCGAGGACGGCTGATGAAATTAAAAACGCGCTTCGAACTGCCGCATACAACTGTCCGATGGTCCCGGAACCGGATAGTTCCTGGAAGCATATTAAATGCCGCAATTACCCGCCTTGCGACGAAATGGACCGGACAATTTGCACCTTAATCCCGTGTTCGAACATGCATCCAAAGGCTCAACGGCAGGCGAGACTAGCACAACAAGCCTTTTGAACATATTTGTGTGCGCACGGTTTTATTACCCTGCACGCTCCGTTGTGTTTGGAGCAGGACAGCGCTTAATGTACAGCCTTTTTGCATTTTAAAGCATTTTTAACCTTCCTTTTGTGGAGTATGACTGCCCGTACCGAAGAAAGTCAAACAGGATTAATAAAGCAACAACGGCGGCTGGCAATAAATTGCTGTACAGTTTGCGCGAAACAAAACGACAGTGGTGTGCGGATTTTATGGTACAAAAATAGTGCGAGATAGTCCCACAAAAAAGGAACGGAAAATTCCTGTCGTTTGGCGTCGTCGAAAGCGTCAATTTTCGAGCAATTCGAACAAGTAAAACAACGGTCTCTCTTCTCGCTCGACATAACAATACATTACAAGTGTTTCCCGGCCGGTTCTGCCGTAGGACACACATGCACAGGATCGTGATAAATAACGCGCGTGTGTGTGTGTGTGTTAAAAGCGGGAGGAAAAAACAACAACTTGCATCCACGCCTGTCGACACTGTGCGCAGATAAAAAGTGCAATTGTCGCTGCACATAAAGGCACCGTTGGGTTTAAGCGTCCTATCTTCCTCTTGTGCGTCCGTGCTGGTGCGAGGATCGTCCCTACCACGTGTCTGGTTTTATCATTCCATAAATCCACCCCGTGCGTCCAGCGTGTCCTGGACCGAAATAGTGCGCCCCGTTGGAGCGATATTTTCAACCGCCAATCGGCCGTGTGTGTGAGAGAGGCGCAAATGGATGCGCAAAACTTTGAGTTTCACGAAGACAAAGGCATGAAATTGAACACGGAACACGGGTGGAGCGCTTTTGGGATCGATAAATCGTCTCGTCTGTCCTTTCCTTTATGTCTCCGGACCGGGGAGGGTTCGATTGTGTGCGGTTCCTTAAATGGAGGATTAGAAGCGCCCAATGGTGGGGAGGTGATCGAGCGGTGAAGCGAGATCCATCCCCGCCTAACCGAGGCGCGATACCTTTTGGCGAACTTCGTGTTGTGGTCAGCAAACCAGTTCTTGGCGTTTTTGCTCTCCTTTTCCAGGGAATGGAACAACGAGGATGACAAAAAAAACATGCGAAATGTTGAGCTCGCCTCCTATCCCCACTAACGTCACTGTCTGTGCTTATGTGAAGAAATGTACGTGCATATTTATCAGGTTCCTTCTGAGTATGCAACTACTGGGCATCTTTCGTCCTTGTGAAAGATCTGAAAGAACTTCACCGGCTGGATTGAGTGGCATCATTTAACGTACTGTAGTGTGAAATGTGCGGCTTCTTAACCTCCAGAGTTTCGATTTTTCCAAATTTGGACAAGGTTCATGTCTTGGATTGATAGTTTCCTCGGATTGTTATATGTCTGGACGGTTGACCAAGGTAGGTGAGGTTACAGACGACTTCAAAGCTGTGATCACCGATCCAGCACGTCATCCTCTCGTAGTGATGCTACCTTGATCAAGATTTTCACCAAGGTGTCGTACACCTTCAAACGCAATCAGCGTATGAAAGACAACATCTAGATTGATTTGGTGACCCATGAAGTTTCGATCTCTGAGCCTCTCTTGTGTCATGTTAAAGAATAGACAGATGTTCTCCTTGGCACTTGGATATGTATGCCATAAATCATATTGATAATCATCCCACAAAGTAAAACGACCTTCTCAAGCCATTTTAAACCCGTCTCCAAAGGTTTGTCTGAAACAGAAAACAACTCGATCAAAAGTTTGTTATCACTCCCAGCCCCATCGATAAAATAAACACAATTACGATTATCACCCACATAAAACGACACTCTTCTCGCTCGAGCGGTAATCAATTGCTTTCGCAAGACATTTAAAGCCAATCATACGGAGCATGCTATGGCTATATGAGTAACTGCTAAGCAATCAAAGTAACCGATGCATGCAGAATGTGAACTCAGGCGCGCTCCCCCAGGAGGGCAGCGGCTATGTTGTTGTTTCTCTTCTCATCTCACCATCATCTCCTCTCTCCCGCACATGTGTGATAAATTGAAAATTCCTGTTACATTCCCTGCCTGCCAACCGGACGACGCCCGGCCGATACCATCGTCGTATCCTCATTCCTTGAGAAGAAAAAAACAAACAAAAGAAAAACCAGGCGAAGAAAAAAAAGGCGTTTATGTTCACTTATGGATGATTTCAAAGCAATTTATCAAATTTTGCCAATCACATTCACTCACCCACACACACACCCGAAACAAGTGTGTGTGTGTGGAGTGAAGAGAGTGTAATAAGTGCTCTCTTGAACGCCGTTTTGTTTTTTGTCTCACCAACCGTGTTCGTTTGTCTATAAAGTCGAACATTTTCCCTCCCATCCAACGTTCCACGCAATAACGTTTATCATGTTGCGTTTTTCTGTGTGTGCATGATTGTGTGAAAAACTGGTAAAAAACCACCCCTAACCTTCGCCACCCCCTGAGCGAGATGAGAGAAGCAAAGATAGGCAAAAACTCCTCCGTTTTGGGCATAATGTGTAGCCCGCACCCGCGATCAGGGATTGAACGGTAATAACCGGAAGTAACGCATCATCACCAGCTACCAGGGGAGGCTTGCACGCGAATGCACGTGCGATGATGCAATGACTACCAACATAAGAAGGGGTAAACGATGGGGGCCAAAAAGGGTTGGAACAAGCAAGAGAACGAAATTCGATTTTCATGCACACCACACCGTGCGTGGACGCCAAAAATTTCATCCCTCACCGACCGAATCATCTATTAAAAGAACATGGCCAAATTCTCCAAAAGCATGAAACATGGGGATGCGAAAAAAAATTACAGTCCTCCCGAGCAAAAATGCATTTTCCCTTTTTCCTTCCGCATGTGTGGCATTTTGATAATGTGTGTATGGGTGTGCCCGGAAAAGAGACGGCGTCCCCCATCCCGACGCGTGTTTCGTTCATCCCAACCAAAGAGCAGTAACAGCAGCGGCAGCAGTAGGCTGTGGTTGAGCCAGGGCCACATCTTCTTAAATTTCGGCCGGACGGATGGTTTTTCTCTTGCTTTTTTTTTGCTCGCTTTCGTTCGGTTCGTTCCTACTGTTCAGGTTTTTGGCTACCGTTTCCGTTGCAGTTTGATGCTGCTGCTGCTGTTGTTGCAAAAAAAGGGGACACACACCGAGCCGAGGGACTCTTTTTTTGTTGCGGGTTGGTTCCTGGTAGGGCGCGTACCGGTGATAGATGCGTTCGAGGAAAATACGAGCCCGCGCTGACGCGAGTGTGTGTGTGTGCGCGCGCGTTTTCCATTCGCATCGTGTGTGTCCCCTGCAGTGAGAGATGGAGGGTGTGGCGAGAGAAAGTATGGAGTAAGGTTGAAGGAGGAGGTCGATTCGTTCGGGCTAGCTTTTTTTTGTCTTGTTTGGCTGGTCGTACTCACCTCCGGAATCAATCACACTCCTGCGAGGGGTAGAATCCGGTGCAAGTGTGTGCTTGCGCGTGTGCATGTGTGCGGTTGATAGAAAGCCCGGTCGAAGTAGGCAATTTGGACTGCACGCGTGTGTTGAAAGGGTTGCTTTGTGTGTTTTCTAAAATGCGTACGGTCACGGCTCGTAACGGCCCTAGGGGTGGTTCGTCCTCCATTGGAGAGGTGAAAGCACACATCAATATGAGTACAGAGGAGGGTGCGTGCGGTGCGCCGTGGGGATGGTAATTATGCAGCATCCTTGACCAGAACGTGCACGTCGGTCCCGATGTAAAGGAGAGATCGAGCGAGGACGGCTGATGAAATTAAAAACGCGCTTCGAACTGCCGCACACAACTGTCCGATGATCCCGGAACCGGATAGTTCCTGGAAGCATATAAAATGCCGCAATTACCCGCCTTGCGACGAAATGGACCGGAGAATTTGCACCTTAATCCCGTGTTCGAACATGCATCCAAAGGCTCAACGGCAGGCGAGACTAGCACAACAAGCCTTTTGAACATATTTGTGTGCGCACGGTTTTATTACCCTGCACGCTCCGTTGTGTTTGGAGCAGGACAGCGCTTAATGTACAGCCTTTTTGCATTTTAAAGCATTTTTAACCTTCCTTTTGTGGAGTATGACTTCCCGTACCGAAGAAAGTCAAACAGGATTAATAAAGCAACAACGACGGCTGGCAATAAATTGCTGTACAGTTTGCGCGAAACAAAACGACAGTGGTGTGCGGATTTTATGGTACAAAAATAGTGCGAGATAGTCCCACAAAAAAGGAACGGAAAATTCATGTCGTTTGGCGTCGTCGAAAGCGTCAATTTTCGAGCAATTCGAACAAGTAAACCAACGGTCTCTCTTCTCGCTCGACATAACAATACATTACAAGTGTTTCCCGGCCGGTTCTGCCGTAGGACACACGTGCACAGGATCGTGATAAATAACGCGCGTGTGTGTGTGTGTGTTAAAAGCGGGAGGAAAAAACAACAACTTGCATCCACGCCTGTCGACACTGTGCGCAGATAAAAAGTGCAATAGTCGCTGCACATAAAAGCACCGTTGGGTTTAAGCGTCCTATCTTTCTCTTGTGCGTCCGTGCTGGTGCGAGGATCGTCCCTACCACGTGTCTGGTTTTATCATTCCATAAATCCACCCCGTGCGTCCAGCGTGTCCTGGACCGAAATAGTGCGCCCCGTTGGAGCGATATTTTCAACCGCCAATCGGCCGTGTGTGTGAGAGAGGCGCAAATGGATGCGCAAAACTTTGAGTTTCGCGAAGACAAAGGCATGAAATTGAACACGGAACACGGGTGGAGCGCTTTTGGGATCGATAAATCGTCTCGTCTGTCCTTTCCTTTATGTCTCCGGACCGGGGAGGGTTCGATTGTGTGCGGTTCCTTAAATGGAGGATTAGAAGCGCCCAATGGTGGGGAGGTGATCGAGCGGTGAAGCGAGATCCATCCCCGCCTAACCGAGGCGCGATACCTTTTGGCGAACTTCGTGTTGTGGTCAGCAAACCAGTTCTTGGCGTTTTTGCTCTCCTTTTTCGTACCTCCAGCGATCACCTGAAGGAGAGTCGCGATCGCTCTGTTGTGATCGCGTCCATTGTTCTGTCGGTAGCCGGCGTGTAATGGGCAAGAAGATGATCGACCACGATGAACTTGTAACGGGCGCGCCACGGTCATCATAATCTGTTCTGCCACTCATATGCCGCTCTTCAGACGTACCGGTAGAGTTCTAGACGGCGCTATTGAGGGTTCCCGAGCCGTTAACCTATAGCAGAGCACATTTTATTGCTCTTCAGCTCCATTCTACTAGTGAGCTTCCATGCATCCTTGGTTGAAATTTCCTTGGTGAATCGATTTCGCTTCGTCTTTGCTTCGGTTCTCCCCGGTGCCTCCGCGAACGAGTCTGCGGGCATGAGTAAAATATGTAGTGGCTTCGAATAACTTCGTTTCATTAAAATGAGATGAGCTACAATCCGATTACGGAACGCTTCCTGTCCCTCGTGGAGGAGAATTTACGGTTATGTGTTCGCCGTCCAGCTCCCTTAGTTCAGGGTGGCGCATCATTCATTCGGTTTCGATAGCTTCGGTTCGATATTTCATCTAGCTTTGCGCTTTTCTTCCATCGGTGCAGTCTTTCAATGCTTTTACTCAAATGGAGCGAGTAAATAGGGCTTTAAGAAAGTATCAGAAGTTCTCTGGAATGGTTGATGTTTCATAAATCATACTGAAACAAGGGACATACATACTGTAGTTCATAGCGCATTCACTTGCATAATATTCTTAGGCAATGTAACGCAGACCCAAATCTGATGTAGAACTAAAATCTCTTGCACCTTGTTCAATAGATCTAATATGTGATTTCTGTTTTGTTTTGATTCCCCTCCACAGATCTGAACACTACGACAATCTCAAGAAGCAGCAGCAAACTAAATACGTTGTGAAGCAGGTGTCACAACAAAATCAACAGTCTCCGAAAGACGAACAACAGGAGACTCAAGGCACAACCGACATCAACCAGTCTGTCGTGCGACTCGGGCTCACTGGCACCTCAGTGGTACTCGGTGGCACGACGACGCAGCAGGCTGCAGATGATACCACCACGCTAGTGACTATTCAGCTGCCCTGGAATCCAATCACCAAAGTGGGAGCGCAATCACCTGCGGCCGCCTGTACCGCACCGAGCGCGTTATCGCCGCACCAGACGATAACGATCGTTGGCTCCGGAGCCGGAGTCGCCGGTGGAAACCACAGTTCTCCGTCGCCCGTATTGCGGCTGCAGCCGGTGCAACAGCAACAGCAGCCAACCCCGCCACCGTTGCGTACCTTGAGCGGTACGACCACGATTGTCCTCACCGGCAGTGGTACGGTTCCGCCCGCGAGCAGCAACGACCGATCGTCGCTCAAGTGTCTGGAGACGCTCGCCGAGAAGGCAGGCATCACGTTCGACGAACCGTACGACTTCCTACCCGACACGCTGGAGAAATCTCAGAGCCCGGCGCAGGTGGCGCAGCAGGCCACGGTGCCCATGCTGTCCCAGGAGCTGTTCCAGTACCAACAAATTCAGGCCCAACGACCGATCGTCGCTCAAGTGTCTGGAGACGCTCGCCGAGAAGGCAGGCATCACGTTCGACGAACCGTACGACTTCCTACCCGACACGCTGGAGAAATCTCAGAGCCCGGCGCAGGTGGCGCAGCAGGCCACGGTGCCCATGCTGTCCCAGGAGCTGTTCCAGTACCAACAAATTCAGGCCTATGGTGGCGCGATCCAGGTGAAGCAGGAGTACACACCA
>KZ068224.1:140890-151597 GCA_002091845.1 Anopheles cracens | reverse complement strand
ATTTGGCATACTCTCTGTTGGATATGTCCCATTTCGCCTCGAAAAAGTTCCTTCTTATGCGAACATCTCGGAATGAGACATGTGCAGCCGGTAAGGCTTCTTGTAATTGAATGGGCGCGCGCGCGTCCAGCCCATCGCACACAGCGCATACATGCATAATCAATCGTAGCAGTGGGAGCCCTCCCAACCTCCCACCCGGCGCACATAATGAGCGTATTAAATTAAAAGCTTACCGACGCACCCAGCACCCCGACAGACGATAAATGGGTGATCGAGGTGGGCTAAAATGGACATACAAAGGCACGAGGCGCTTCAAAGGCGAGCGCCGGGCCCCAACGGTGCGCGTATGCAAAGTCCGGGAGCCGGCAGCGTTTTGTCCACCTGAGCTGTAATTACACTCCCAAACTGGTGAAGATTAGCCACCCCGGATTGCCCAATGGTGCCACCGCGGACTGCTGGGGACTTTGAATGTTATCGGAAACCGGGACCTGTTTCGCTCCCCTGGGGGGTGGGACACATAATGTTATCATTTGAAGGTAGAGCTTTTAAGGTTATCTTCGGGAAAGGCGCGTCGGGAGCTCGGTTTGCGGCGTGCCGATTGCTTTGTTCCGGAAGTGAGGGCGGCGCGCCCGGCCATTAGAGATCGGTAGCCTAATGATCCATTACCGTTTGGTGATACCGGCCGGAGCGCGTTATCGAATTGCTAGGGTTCCTCGCTTACGCAGGATCGTTGATTGGTTCGCTCCGTACTTACGCACCGCATTGTCCCGGATCAAGTTGTTCCCATGGATTGCGCTGGGAAATGGAACAGTAAAGAGTGCGGGATAGTTGAGAAACGGCTATATCTTAGTATAGAAGACACTCTGCTTCTAATTTGGAATGTGCAATAGATAGTTCCAATAACTGCAGTCAGTTTAAGCTGTATGTTATCTGCCAATTAGCCCTCCAAGCTTAGAAAACCTATCTGATGAATATCCTCGATATCGGCAATAACTCCATAGGACGGCACGGCGCATCCGAGATGCTCGACCTCAAATCTAGATCT
The DNA here is from genome assembly GCA_002091845.1 of Anopheles cracens. Classification (NCBI taxonomy): domain Eukaryota; kingdom Metazoa; phylum Arthropoda; class Insecta; order Diptera; family Culicidae; genus Anopheles; species Anopheles cracens. The sequence continues at coordinate 150,552 of KZ068224.1, read as the reverse complement.
TACACGTGCGGTCCATCAACATCCTGTGTCCACTAGGCGACGCTCATCGCGATCAAGTTCTCCCGAGGGTCCAAGTGCACTGCAACAGGAGACAATCTCAGTAACCTGTGCATCTGGTGCTGGAACATCCAGCTCAATGTGTGCCTGCTACGACTGGCATGCGTGGCGCGAGGATGAGATTGTAGTTGGTGAGTGAAGAGAGTCGAAATGCGGGATGCAGGCCGGGCGAACGCGCTGGACGCTAAACACTGTTTAATTTTATTAGCCGACAGCGAACCGATCACGATCGCGCTCTACCACGTCCAGAGCCACCGGGTGGTGTCGTACTATGCGCGCCGGGAACGCGATTGTATCGCGACGACCCTTTCGTTCAATAAGATTTCCGGCGAGCTGGTCGTGTGCTATTCGTTCACTGGTAAGTAGTAATTAAACGCCATTAGGGCGATTAATCGCGACGACATGTAGATCGCGACGGCACGGATAGAAGTGGCCACGGTGTTGTTATGTTTCTAGAGCGATCCCAAAAGTGGGATGTCCCTCGATGAGGTGCTAGCGACACCGTTGAATCGCACTGGTGCAGAATGTTTCGATTAACTATCGGAGGTTTTTCATTGCTTTGATTTTTGCGACACTAGTCGTTTTATATCATATTTTACCTAGTTTGAAAAAAAACTAGATGGTGCATCGACAAGGGGGTTTAAGTACTTAAACAGCAACTATAAACACATTATCAACAACACGTGCGAATGACAGATGGACATCAAAGTAATCGACAAAAAGTAAACAAACAAAGTCTTTCGGATATAAGCTAAGTAGCTCGCGAAGTGGTGGAATATCAATCCAGATCCAGTTCGTATCCTTTTCCATCCATACCAGTGATACCAATTTGCTTTAGAAGCACAGAAACAGCTTCCTTTCACCAACGAGTGTCCATATTTCACTTGCCGCTACCTTAAACCACTCGGGTCCCGTGTGCCTCTTCGCGATAGAAAATCTCATTTTGCGCAATGCCGCAATGTAATAAAACTAATAATCATGATCAAGTGCTCTACAAAGCCGTGGCAGCGTACGCTACCATGGCCTCGGCTCATAATTATTGATATTGGTACAGGGAAACCCTATCCCGTATAAAAGCGATATCAAAGGAGTTCCCTCCACGTTACGATCGAATGCGATGGCAAAAGGGTAAGCAATTTCCTCCCAGCCCGACATAGTTTTTAATGATACAAATTTAATAAAGCAGCAAATGGGGCAACAGCGAAGCCAAAGGGCAACGGATACAGTGTGTGCATTGGAAGCTGGATTGAATCAAGTTCCTGTCCTCTTTCTGCCTCTTCCAGATGCGAGTAAACCACCCGAAATACTTGTACTATCGTCGATGGATCGCGTGGTGGATGTGATGAGCAATCACGAGGACGTCATCGCACACCTCCTGTGGAGCCCGGATGGCCAGCAGCTCGGTATGTTACTGCTACCATGAGGCGAAGCTTCCTCTAATCTATTCTTTCTTATCCATTTCTTCAGCTTAGTATATGATGAAACCCTCACGGTTTGGAACGATTCTTCGGCAACTAGCACTCAAACGCAAACGCAGAAAAAGGAAGCTGTAGTAGGTTCACGGGCTGAGTACATAAGCTACCAACTCCAGCGCAACCATAACAAAGAAGCCACCTATCGCGATCTGGGCCCGAGTTTTCACCGCAAGCCCATACGCAGATGGTTCGGCCAATGCATCGCCTGCCCGAGAGGCATCGAATGCATGGCAAGGTAATTAAATTAGTGGACATAAATAATTGGCCAGCAGCCGGGCCGCGGCCGCGGAAGGCAATGAAGACAGCCTTTTTCCACCCACACACTTTACAGGCCGTGAGCCCCAAGATAAGCGCAGCATGGTGGATCATGGTTTTGGATGGAGTTGTAGGAGGCGTATGTGCGAGCTTCTGCGGATACTGCCGGTCGGCGAATAGATCGTTTGATACGGGTCCGTGTCTTTAATGGGTTGTAGAATTCGATTCAGCGTTTGCTTTACATTTGTTGTGTGTTATTCAGCGCTCGCTTGTTGGAGGAATCGTTGCGGAGGGTTCCTTGCAACGAAGAATTCTTGGAACCAGATGAGAGACATGTTTAAGAAATATGATTTCAATGAGGATGTATAGTGTTCGACAACCTAACACAAAATAACATAGTTATAATGTCTTGAAAGATCTGTATAATATATGAATGGTGTCTGAAGATTCTGACTAAAGGAACACGTTACTTTCCAAACAACATTGACACTTACAAAGCAAAGCATTGTTAGTCATAAACCTTTATGTTTGAAAAAATGATGATCGGGTTGTAAAATAGTTAGTTCTCCTCTCTCAAACTCACACACAACGAGCTCTAGGTGGATTGCTGAACGCATGTTTAACGATCGTTTGAAAAGCGATACGTTTCCGCCAAGCAAACGATACACCGGATACGCATGCGCTGAGCTCGCCTGCCTGCGAGTATTGGCAACGTACGTGTCCGCTTACTGTTTATGCGTCTCCGGCTCGATGATTTATGAAATAGCTTCTTTAAATGCAACTGAATCGAGTTAATACCTCATCCTCCGGCAAGCCGGCCGCGGTTCGAGGGGAAGGTCAGAGCCCAACCTCATCGGGCTGTTGGATCTTGGGCTGGAAACCTTATCCCTGCTGTCTACCCTTTATTAATAACACAAACATATAAAACAAAAAAGAAACAAACGCCCCATAAAATCTACAACCTGTGTGTATGCTCCTAAGCATAGGACCCTCTGTTTGTACGGAGCACGTCGGCAACAGTTACCCAACGCAGCACCGCACAGATTATTGCTTAATATTCTTCCGCACATTATGGGTGCGTGCCAAGATCGTATAAAGCATGGCAATAAAGGAGCAGCAGCAGCAGCAGCGGCAGCAGTTTCTCTCCACTCGGGGCCGAGTTACACATGGGATTTATTATTGCATCGATCGATTCCGCCGAAACGGGTTTCCGCGAAACCTGGACGGGACAAGGATCCTTAGGCCTTGGGGCGAAAGTCTGCGTACCGGGTGATCGATCGTGAAGCGATTCGTTCGAGATACTCCACCCGGCCGGATCCCGTCTTCCGGATCCCCCCACCCGGCCCCGTCTTGCTGTGCACGTGGTGCACGCCGCATCTTGATTGATTTAGATTGAGCCATCACGAATCGATACGGGCGGATGAGATAAATATCGGCTGGGTTTTTGCTTTTGACGTGACGCTTCGGTCGAAGCCCGTTCCAGCGTCCAGCCGGTGAACCAGTTTCGGTAAAGATCCAAGAGAGGCAAAATTGATCGGTGATTATCCACGCGCGTGTGTGCAGAGCTATTGGCCGCTCTAATCATATTGTTCAGGCCAGTGCGAGCGTTCGCTCATATGGAGCAAAAAGTATGCAGTGATGTATTGAATTAAACGCAACTATAATTCAATTCCACCGCGAGTCGGTACCGAAGAAACTTCAATTTAATTACCATCCGCTTATCAAATGATGCGGATGATGAAAGCACGGCCAAGGACCGGCCAACGACCGGCCCGCTGCAAGTCAAGTCAAGCTCCTTCACAACACGTTAACATCGATTCGTTCTCCCTTGTGCCCTTTACCACTCCGTTCTCTTTTTTTTTGCCGTACGTCCAGTACACCACCGCATCCAAGACGAGCGCTGGGTTGGGTTGCCGGTCATATCGCTGATGAACGATCAACCGCAGCAACAGGTACCGCGGTACTGGACACTCCGCCGTCGGAGCACCTGACTGCAGGGTGTGGCATGGTGGCAGTGGCACGAAACATTGCTACTTCCGCCCACGCCCAAAGCCTACTGCAGGTCACGATATTGACCCACCGATCCAATTTTTATCTGCACGCGGGGTTTGCGCCATCCCCGGGCGGAACGGTGCGGGACGGAACATGATGTCCGGCAGGTAGTTCGTACAAGTGTATAAACCGGAACCGGTTCTGATAAAGGCTCGGCGCAGAAGCGTTACGCTGTATGGCTGTTTTTAAGTTTCAGTGTGATTGCGCATAAAAGAAGATGAAAATAGTCGTGATCACTGCTAAAGTTTTATTAGAAAAATCTTCATAGTTGATTAGTCATTATGTAATAATGGTAGAAGACTACTGGAATACTGGAACATACTGGAATACTCTGAAAACAACATTTGTTTTAAGAACATTTCACTAAAGAGAAACATTGCCTTTTGCATTCCAACACAATCGTTCCATTGCACGCAATAAAGCGCAATAAAACATAATTGTAATGGCGAACGAATGGCAAGTCCTGTCTTTTCTAATAAAACAACGCACGTTGGTGCAATAACTCATGCCCTCCCAGTCAGCAAAGAATCAAACCCTTTCTGGGTTCGATACGAGTCATCGCGACGATGTCTCAATGGTGCGTTTCAGCGAGTTCTGCCACGCAGGACAATTAATGGGACCGGGAGAGTCTAGCGTTGACATTAAATCATACCTCTCGATCAGCTCCAACATCACTGGCCGCTAAAGAATGGAGGAGAAATGTTGGAGCAGAGCAATCGATCGATGAAAAACTTAAATGTTGCGACAAACGTGACGCCATAAATCATCATGAGCCAACAGAATATTCGATTTCAAGGCATTTCTTGGAAATATTCAAACAACTCTCGAGAAATGTCAAACATAACGTTGCTTAGGTATTGAATTATTGTATTATTGTAACTTATTGAAAGTTGGATAGCTCATGCAGATGGATGATTGATGTAGATAATAGATTTTTGTTTAAGCTAATCAGTTTAATATGGCTTTTATAGTCACCTGCAGCTTCGATTTCGATCATCCACCGTATTGGGACATCATGATGTCTCTGTTCACCGTCACATTCCATCTTACATACTCGATTCCAGCATGCGCCCCGCTGGAGATCTGTACTTCCTAATGGAGCTCGGTACTGATCTCTTCCTCAGCAAATCCACCGCTCCACACACTCACCCTGCTTAGCAAATATTTTATCAGTAGAATGATTTTTTATTGCTTGATTCGCGGGAAACGATTTTCTCTGCTCGTTTTGTTCGTACGGTCGATCGCGTTCCGCCCGGGTTGACGATTTTCGTCTTTGCCAGCGTCACGTCCATAAATCTTGCGCCACGCTCTCCTCCGCAGCGTTGGGAGCGATAGGGATCATACGTAGGGCATTTCCATTTTGCAACCTGTGCGACTCGAGCCGGAGGAATGACTAGGAATGTCCAACCATCTCCCCGGCCAGAGCGTGGTGGCGGAGAGAAATATTACAAAAGTAGTCGAATTGGACCATAAATAACACTTAACTTTAATACGGGCGCAACTGAGTGCGGTTGTGGCGCGGGTTCGCAATAAATCATGCATTATATTAATGTTGCATTTTCTTTTTCACTTAATTGTGGATATTATCGGAATATTACTTCCCTTCTGCCATCTGCCGTGCGGCTTGGCGTGGTTCCGGCAGTAAATCCTTTGATGTCGCACGAAGTAAGTCTTCTACGACTATGCGCCAGGGCCAGACCAGAGCGTACGTGCGCGAGTTAGCCGGTAGATCCACAATAATCATGGTATCACCGATTCGGGGACATATTATTATGGATGTCTCGGTGGGATGTTTGCGAACGAGGAAAGCTGGCGAGAAGAACCTACAAAGTGAACAGGTTGCCCTGCACGTGTGGGTTTATAATGGGCTTCCTGTTCCGTTGGAATCGAGAGGTAGGGCGCCACCGCCGGCGAGGATCATGTGATAATTATCACTTCGAGTTGTGATGATCGCCGTCGACGCCACTGCAGGAATGTTTAGGCAATGTGTCATTAAATAATTAACACGTTATTACCTAATATGGAATGGAGTGACGGTGTGGAACGTCTGGTCAATTCCCACGACGATCATTTGCTGACGTTTCCATTCCAGAAGCTGAAGAATTCGTGATGGAATGTCCCTAAAGGTTTGTTGGAAGGCAGACATCATGCAACAATCTATCGTGTAAGCACCTCTTCGACTATAATGACAAGTGATCTAATGGTACACAAAGTTCTTGTATGATTAAAAAAACTGCTCACGTTTTCTCCTCGGACAACTCATGCCCGTGCTGGCCGACGTTCCCGTATAAAGGTTATTGCCTGACCATCCTGCGCACCTGAGCATCCGATAATTAAGACATTTAACGGTAATTAAGCCCCAGATACCGAAAGCATCCGCATAATGACTGATAATAGTCCTGGTGATAATAAATAAATTAGTATTTTATGTGCTCTAGTTACGCGTGGAGCCAAAGGTGGTCCACGGGTCGTTCCAATGTCTGGAGGTTTAAAATCGTCACGACGATCACGTTACGTACGTGCATATGTGCTGTCGTTTAGGAGCGGAGCATGGGACGCTGGACGTTAAAAGGCGACATTTATGACATTGCATCGACGGAGACAGACGTACCAATTATAATGTACATGGAAGCTTGAGGAAAATGATGGTGCGCTGGAATGTGGACTGAGACCGAACAGGTTAGGAGAGCAATGGGGTTAGTTGAGAAAACTTGAATTCTATAAGGATCGTCTTTCTCTAAAATGTACTATATGAGTGCACGTTCTTTAGAACCTTATTCTTCAGAAAGGTCAAAACAAAACAAATTTAAAACTAAGTAAATAAAACAGATGCTACCAAAGACCCAAACAAATCACCGACCCTGTTCCACGTAAGTAAACATCCCTAAGCGATCCTATTAAACAAGATCGCCGCTCGCTTTCCCTTCCCGGGTTTCCAGTGCTTCTCAACGGTTAATTTCGCTGTTTTCCTGGAACCACGAACATAATGTCGGCGCACATGTCGGCGCGATTCGCCTTCGTGGGCCACTCCGGCGGAGTTGCTGCCTCTGCTCGTGAATCGGCATTCGGTCGGGGTTTGTCATTACATGTTGCCCGCACGTGTCCGCCCCAGGAACGGTGCTGCGATCGCGCAGCACGGCTCAAACGAAAGAAGAAAGAACGACTACCGACTACCGTGGCGGTGAGGATCTCCACCCGGGTGACAATCGCGTGTAAGCGAGGTTCGGTCAGTGGACGTTTCTGATGGATTGCTGAAACAATCGGAGCGTAATTTATAATGCCGACATGATCTGTATCAACTCGTGGGCCGCCGTGAGCAGCAATCTGTCCTCGCCTTTGGTGGCGTACATGTTATGATATTTATTGGTCGGAATGTGTGTTTGATCTTGGGCGTTCGAGATGGAGGAACAATAAATAACAGCAGCACGATCAAATCGTGGCTCAATCGACGTCGAATGACAGAACAAACAATGCTCCCGCGCATTTCATATGCAGTGGAACAGGATTTATTTCAACATGATTTAACACGGTTGATAGGAGGAAACGAGCTACTGATCGTATTTTTATCGTACCGGAAGCGTCACGTGGCAAGATTATGGCAAGAAATTTGTCAGCGATCCATTTCTGACACAGTTTTGCATACATATCTCTATATCTGCATTCGTTTCTGGACGTATCCAATCACCCAAGATTCATGGACGATCTTGTTGAAATGTTCGGACCGTAACTAGATGAGCGCAATTCCATATGCCTTCATCTCCAACCAATCCAGTATCCACATCCGCCCGAGGAAGATATGGTCATACGCTACTCTCGCGCTGGTGCTATCACCTTATGCAAATGCTTCCCGGGACGAGTGCAAAACGAGTTGTTGAAGCCAATTCAATGGATGTAACTGTCCCCATAAATCATAGCCCGTAATGCACGTACGCTCGTCGCTCCGGTTCCATGCCGAAAAGGCAATGATACGATTCCATTACATCTCGGGTACGAAAGGAGCGGCCAGTTCGATTGATTCCTAGACCCAGGGCAATTTGCAAACGAACGTGATTATTGGGTTCCCATTTGGGACACACTCATGGCTTTATTCAATTGTGAGGTCCCTCGCGGTGTGGTCCGCGACTCTTTTGCGCCCGATGGTCACTGCGGGCTTCCATCTGGTGTGGACAGAATGAATAAATAAATCAATAAGCTAATAAATCTGTTACTACTCCTGCGAGAGCTTTGCAATCGGATCGACTGCAGACAGTTCGCATTCCAGACGATGTTGGAAGTTACCCGCGGCGTCTCAAATCGGTACAAATCCATAGTGGCTCGTCTGGAGCGTTTGTTTGAATAGCGGACGTCCCAAACTCTACTTACCATCACGAATAATTGATCGTTTAATTATCAAAAGGTAGCGTTTGGTAGCAGTATCAGAAGATCGTACGATTGCATTATCGATTCGTGAAGCATTTCTTGTGATATGATAAACATCGCTTCATAAAACCGTTTATTGCTGCGTGATCATGCGGTGCTAGGTTGAATAATGCTCGAATTAACTGAACCATTTTTAAAATAGACCCTTCGTGCTGAGCTCATATTAATAAAACATTATTTCATATTGCTGATCATTAAAGTATCTCAACAAAAATAACAAACAATCCGATTGCCGGAGTTATGAAATGAAGCGATTTCTTTGTCCTGTGGAGGATTTTTGAAAAATTTCTTCTTGTCCTACACTTCCTGTAACTCTGGACAACTATTGCAATTAGTTCGTTCAAATGTTTAAAGTACATACTCAAACCTCAAACGTTTCAGCAAGTCGCCGGAGGTTTGCCAAGTTTGGGTAACGATAAATTACAATCCACTCACGAATTAATCACCCACCACTATAAATCTATCGCTCGCGGCACGCCATGGCACACCGAAACGGACCGCTTGCCCCGTGAGTCGAAAAGCGAGGAAATGTCGTCGCGTTTAGTCATCCAGCTGAGCTGTACATTTCAACGCCCCGAGGGCAGGCAGGCAGCCTGCTGCTGCTCGAACGCGACGGAGAAGAGGTTGAAAAATTCAATAAATCACACGTCACCTCAAACGTCACCAGCGTGGCCTGGCCCGGCCAGTGTCCGGACGCGGCGGCGTTCACGCGCGCTCACTAATTGATTACTTATTTAATTATTATTTATGTTGGTCAGCTTCCTAACACGCGACCTTCTTGTCTCTGATATGACTCTTGTCGTTAAGTTGATTACTCCGTTCCGCTGAAGGTTGAGTGAGTTTGCTCCAGATTTTGGAACGAGATCACTCGATCGTGTGGCTTTCTGTGGGGTGGGTGTCACGAGTCTTTGTTTCGAGCGAGGAAAATTAATTATCACGCTACTTTAACTAGCGTTTTAGATCCGTACATGATCACTCTTTTGCGCCCGATGGTCACTGCGGGCTTCCATCTGGTGTGGACAGAATGAATAAATAAATCAATAAGCTAATAAATCTATTACTACTCCTGCGAGCGCTTTACAATCGGATAGACTGCAGGCAGTTCGCATTCCAGACGATGTTGGAAGCTACCCGCGGCGTCTCAAATCGGTACAAATCCATAGTGGCTCGTCTGGAGCGTTTGTTTGAATAGCGGAGGTCCCGAACTCTACTTACCATCACGAATAATTGATCGTCCAACACGCCATGAGTTCACACAACTTGCAAGAGGAATTCCGATTGCTTCCGTTTGGTGTGCGAACCAAAAGGCACGAGAGATGACCATTGGACTTGAAACACAAATCCTGGTTTTAGCTTGAACTGAGTTGCCAATAGCGCAAGATACGGTGACACCGAAACATAAGT
>KZ068224.1:129228-139621 GCA_002091845.1 Anopheles cracens | reverse complement strand
TCGGCACGCAGAGTATCGCCTCCCCCGCTTACACTGTTGGCGCGTGCAGCTCTGCCCCGATACAAAAGCATTTGTATAAGAAACGGTACGACCGAAAACGGTTGCCGCGCTTATGTACACTAACGCTCTAGGGGGAGGCTCTTTGTGCGTTTTATTGCGCTATTTGTTCGAAGAATTACGCTACAGTAAAGAAGCTCGAAGGAAAACTGAATTCAGGTTCGAATGGTTCATTATTAAACGTTGTAAGAATCATAGGAATAATAGTCTCAACATTGTAATGTGTAGCAAATATTGTGGATTAAATGATTTGACATTACAATGTTATACTGTTAACTTCCTTCAAAAATAATTGATCCTAAGATATTGTTGTATATACCTAAGATGTTGTTAAGTCGCAACCAACTCCAGCCGTGTAATGGGATCTTTCATCAGTCCATCAAAGTTTAAGTAAATATGAGTAGTGAATCCGTAACTACACACAACATCTCTGTGACAGTCCAACACTTTTTTTATTCAAATTATACTATCCTCGCTGTGAGATGCAGTAACATACCAACGAGAATGTGAGTCATGACCAAAGCATTTGTCAAACAAATTCCCCTAGTCAAAGTCTTAAAATTATCTATTGCCTTTTTTAGACTTCCGAAACGACAAAAGTCTGCCAAGCGTGTATTTAGCACGGAGTGTTGTGCATTACTAAGGTGTCGTTTGACATTCCATCTGACAGAGGGACCCGAGCGTTCAATCTCAAGATGACAGCAGACGATAAATCTATCCCTGTCGTTTCGGGGGACCGATTATTGAGAACCCACTGGGAGAGAGAGATGCAGCCCACGCTAAGGCTGCGGACCACGTGGCACCACATCCCAGCTGGACACATTGGCATCACATTTCCATTCTTGAGAAGGCGTTCCTTTATCGCTTGCTTCAGAAGCTCACGTTTCTCGTGGCGCTCTCCGGGCACCCTCTTGTTGCAAAGAGCTCGTAAGAGCTCGCGATGACAGAAATACGATTATTCCGATGCGATTCCGAGGCGCCAAGCAACGATGCTGACACCCGGTCTCAGCCTGGCGAGTGATGTTGATTTTCATAATTTTCAATCTATATGTGTGGTAAGATCGCAGCGAAGAAATGCGTGGGCTTTTGTCTGACCGAGCGTACCAGTCATCATCCAGCGACGATTTATGCTATTTATGGTTGGGCTCGGTTATGCAATAAAGTTGTCCGAAAGCGAGAGCGAGAGCGAATGGAAGGGTCAGTTTGCAAAATTTGTCTGGAATGTCTGGACCAGCGCTCAGTTGTGGGTCACCTCACTCACTCACCCAAGGCACCCAAGGCGCTGTCAAATTACGATCGAAGAGTGACGCCCTGCTGCCTGCCGATCGATCCATTCGCACATTAATGTCCCTTTTCCGCGATAGCGATCGTCTCTAACGGCGTCTAATGAATAATCGATGGCGTTAAGATAATCCCTTATACGATCTCATTCGCGTCAGCTTGTGTTTGCTTAGCGTCGGCGCTTATCTCCAGGAATCAGCTTCCGTCCAAAGCACCTTCGTTCGCTCCCGATCCTGCTGGTGCTCTCGTTTGACAAGTGTGATTGTCACTGTTTTACAGTGCCGCCGACACTATCTGGCATCTGTTATCGGCGCGAGATGCGGGAGCGTTAATCTCTGCCGTGTGTCTGTCCCGGGATCGACTTAATGTGTGTCTGGTTTAGCTAGTCCGCTGGCTGCCTTTCACAGGATTTTTTTCCACCGGCGGGTGTTAACGATCGTGCCGGCCAAGGCTTGGGGTTCACGTGCTGACATGCCCCACTATTTTAGGGCTTCCCGAGTATTGCACCGACACATTCCACGGCGAGCTTGCGCTCGTGAGCTGCCGGTTTTGGGGCGCGACATGGTTAAAATCGCCTTAAACGGGCGCCTGGAACGCGCACAGACGCCAACAGTCACATTGCGCGTGCTTTGGGCGGATGGCACCATGTGGCTTCTTGATCTTCTTCGAGCGGCAGCTTGGAATCCGGTCTATACTGGGAGGGTCATACGCTTCAGACAGGTACAATGGATTTCTTTAAAAGTAGAATGGACAGGCGTGAACTATAAATCTTCTCACACCCGTGCGTGTCGGCGAACTGAAGATACGTAAATCTTACGGATTGTGTGCATGGTAGCTTATAAGCGTTTCTGGGAGCAGTTAAGATTTGATGTGTGCACCGTTTATGTTGAGGTAATATGCTTCATTACGCATTTAGTAAAAATTCCTACAAAAGTTATCTCGAGAGTCAGCATGACAAACAAACTTATATAATACATACAAAAAAAAAATACTTCCATGCACATCTTACCCGAAGATAAGGTAATACCTGTCGGCTCCTGGACGGCAGCTCACGGCAAGGTGTGAAAATATTATTCGCCATTATTTATGGCCGCTAGTACGATGAATAATGGCACATTATATGGTCCGACCAGCAATGCTTGAATGGCCATTTTCCATAAAAATGAAAACATGTTTATGCATAGTGATTGTTCGGGTGCGTATCTTTGCCCCCATATATCATGCAAAATGTTCCGGCTCTCTCATTGCGACTTAACCGCACTAGTTCAACACACTCCCGGGACGTGTGTTAGGAGCTGGAAAAGCCACGGTTTAGAAACACAAGGTAAGTATGTCGAACGCCTTTTTAAGAGTGCAATGATGCGAACTACATCCTGAACATGCACTTGTTGTCCGCTTGTGCAATGGAAGATCTTTCTGCTGAAGGTTTGACTTATGAGCGCATAAGAATTAACAGACGATAAATGAATAGTTAGGAAGGAGTTATATGACAATTTCTTCAAATATGTATAACTGGTGTTAAAGATGACTGATATTTATATAAATCGATGATAAATCTGTTTGATTGCAATACCCCTCCAAATACCGAATAAAGAAGACCCTTTTTTTATTTCATCAGGACATCGTCTGATGTCACAAACGAACACAAAACGATTTGTAAAAGAATTCCATATTACTCACTTATCCGCATAGATAACCATACCATCAAAAGTTCCCATACAGCTACGATCCAGGTAGACAGGATACAGTAAAAATCCACAGACATCAATGGAATCAAGCATTGCAGAATGTGTAATAACACCAACCTCTCTAAGCGCGATTGCTAGTCACGTGCACGCAATGGATCATGTACGGATCTAAAACGCTAGTTGAAGTAGCGTGATAATTAATTTTCCTCGCTCGAAACAAAGACTCGTGACACCCTCCCCACAGGAAGCCACACGATCGAGTGATCTCGTTCCAAAATCTGGAGCAAACTCACTCAACCTTCAGCGGAACGGAGTAATCAACTTAACGACAAGAGTCATATCAGAGACAAGAAGGTCGCGTGTTAGGAAGCTGACCAACATAAATAATAATTAAATAAGTAATCAATTAGTGAGCGCGCGTGAACGCCGCCGCGTCCGGACACTGGCCGGGCCAGGCCACGCTGGTGACGTTTGAGGTGACGTGTGATTTATTGAATTTTTCAACCTCTTCTCCGTCGCGTTCGAGCAGCAGCAGGCTGCCTGCCTGCCCTCGGGGCGTTGAAATGTACAGCTCAGCTGGATGACTAAACGCGACGACATTTCCTCGCTTTTCGACTCACACATTAACAAAATAGTTACAAACCTCAAACCAATGAACATACATCCTCAATAACATTTCAATTGATCTTTGATGGCTTCTTCTACTTCCTTACCTGTTAAATATCTTTTGTAATATCCAATAAGGTCAGTCCAGATCATACGCTGGTCTTAAGAAGACACAAAGAGACTCACTTCAGGATCACATGTTAAGCATTATCCGTGTTTCAGAGGCTCCTTCACCACCATTTCGAACCCCGCGCGTCAAGAACAGGTACTAGGAGTAATAACAGCAATAACTCGAGCACGTTTACACCGTCTCGATAATCTTTTCCACTGAACTTAATTATTCGCACCAGTCACTGTCGGGCGCACCCTATCGCCTCCCGCAAAACACTATCGCCGCTCGATCGAAAAGGTCAAACATCGGCGATCGCAGAATCGAAACTCCCATCGCGGAAAGCGGTAGCCACGTTTGCTGTTTGTAGCATTTATCATCCGATAAGCGCCCGATAAGCAGTCGGTCGGCCCATCGGATAGCCTACCAACGCCTGCACCGCGCTGCATTCGTCCACTTAATTTGCCTTAATCTCCACATTCGGGGTCTCCATCTTCAGAAACCGCAAGACGAGATAATACTCGAGCCGACACTGCATCGTCGGGTCGGCCTGCCTCCGCGAGCCATCCAGATAAAGATAATTATTCACCACGCGCCATGCATCGCCACGGTCCATCGCAGCATCGGCGAAGTGTTGGGTTACAATTTGTTTTCGCGCCCGACCTGGCACGTCTGGCAGCCGAAAATAACTCATTCGCTTTCACCCGGTGCGGCCCGGTGTGCCGGAGCGTTTATTTCGCACTTGTTGTCACCTTGAAAGGCGCGTACGCCTTCCGCGCGCGTCTTCCGCGGCGCTGTGACTCATCCGTCCGGCGGACCGGTTCCGTGCGGATTGGAATGTGCGCTGACTGGTGATGCAAAAAAAACGGGGATAAACTGATATCAGTCATGCCATGCCATCCGGGCGACCCATCGTGTGCACCACCGTCGTGGCCCAGATATGGCGCGCACCTCGGCCACGGGTACCTTATGCACATCAGCAGGTGGTACACCGGGCTCAAGCCCGGTCCCGGTCAGAGTACGCGACACCGCAAATAATATTGTGCTCACGGCACGCGGGCCCAGTGTGATGATGCGTCTCACAACTGTCCCGGGCGCTATTCGGTAATTCGACTCCACCGCCGCGAGCGAGAGCCCTCCGGTGCGGCAGGAATTAAGCGCAAAACACGTGAACTCTGCCACGGGGTGTCATTTGGTAGGCTGGCGCGTACCCGTGGCGCGTTGGTGGTGGCGCATGATGATCCTGGCTGGCGCTGGAGCACAAAACCCAGCTGGAACACCGCATAAACTGTCGCTCAGGGTGGCAGGGTGCTGGCCATCCCCTTTTCGCCGCACGACCGAACCGGCTCACCGGCTCACTTAGATCAAGTGCGTGGACAGCATCCATAAATATTTGCCAAACGCGAGGCGCGATCCAGTTTGCCCCGCGCGGGAAGAAGACGCTGCGACTTCAGCGACGTTTAGCGCAGACAAAGAAGATTCTCGCGCGGTTCCGTGAGTGACAGTCGTTGGAGGCGCACGGTCGGACAAATTGCATTCCGAGGGTGGAGGCGGCGAAACCAGTGACACTATCATGCCCGTCCTGCCTCGGGACGCTCGGACGCTTAGTTTTAATTAAGCCTCCTTCATGTCACGTGAAGATTATCTTGAAGAGGTGCCCGGTGTTTCTTTGCAGCTTGCGGGTGCGGGTTTGCGTGTCGTGCGGCGAGCGAGATTTACTTCACATCATGCGCGCAGTGTACTATGGTGCGCAGCTTGAAATAATAACCAAGATACGTGCATACCGAGCGTATCGAGTATGAATATTTGCTGTCAAAATAGCTATTAATTACTACGCAAAAGATAAAAATCCTACTGAGACGAAATAGCCGTTCCTTCTTTCTTATATTCTTCTCATATTTCTTATATTTCTTATTTTCTTATATATCATCAAAATTTGAAAGATTTCAAATTCGGAGTATGAAGGAAGAATAATGCTTCAGAATAGGCCATGTTTACAAAATATCGCGAACATATGTAATGTCAGAGCTGATTTGTGTGACTTAGTTTATAGGATTACTTGCTACAAGAGCAAGAAGTTGATTTTTTGCAGGTCCTCAACAGGACTGTCACTCAGACATAGAAGACATAGACATAGAAACATAGTATCCGTCGATGTCGGCATTCGACAGAGTATACCTTTCACTATCAGTCGATATTGACACGATTCATCTGTGATTTCGACATATCAGGATAAATCGAAGGATCTCTTTAACCCATTTATATGTGTAATTGGGATCTTGAATATCAGTGATAAGAGAATCTTGATGTTAGTATTGCTGCATAAATAGGAAGAATATAATTTCCAAACATAGTCTCCCATAGAACTGAGTTCGGTGTTGTAAATCAAAAGGAGAATATTTAAACTTAGAAAGCGAACTTATATTCCTTAGATAGAAAAGCGAACTTATATTCCTTATAGCATAATAGGAACAACACGAAGTGCCAACATTTGAATACTAAAAGAATTATACGTAGCGCTATTCCAAAACAAACAACGAGTTCCAATATACTTACACAACAAACGCTGTATCCACTGCTGGTTCATTAAACCATAATAGCTCATTCTTGCGTTACAAAAGCTTGACTTAATGCCTGAACTTAATCAGAGGCAAGGAACACCCTCCACCGCACGACAAGTCCAACCCGCCACGAAAACCTTAAAAATGGCACGAACCGCGCGAAACACGCTCCACGCGCAGCTCTACATAATTCAATTTTCCGATGATCCGAACCCACCGATAGGATTGCATTACATGATTTGTGCAGCTCGGAATTAAATTAATTGAAACTTTGTTCCTCTTTCGCTGGAGCGCACACCGTCATGCGGCAGGCGGCTCGTGCTGAGCCCGCCTAGCAGCAGCTCGTTCAAGTAGCAGCAGTTCTGCCGACACGACACAACCGGAGCATCTAAATCATGATCGGTTTAAATTAAACTGCGAATGACGAGCGCATAGCGTACACAGCCAGCCTCCTCCGCACTGGTGCCGGTTGGCAGTAGCTCGCGAATCGTTTGTTCAGTAAGCCCCGTATAAGACATAAGGCCGTCTTCCAGGAGTGAGAACGCGTGAATAATTAGATATTCATTGATTCTTTGCCGGCTGAAGCATTCCGGAGCCTGAAGGAGCCCGGCACGGCACGATCTTCGCCCCGGAAAGCTTTTTGACACCCAGCCGCCCTGGCAACCAGAACGACCCGGGGGCCCCGTCGTGTGCAATGGCTGGCGCGGTGTTTTCGGTTTCGGCGCACGAGAGAGTGAGCTCGGCCAGATTGATCACGGGCCCTCGCTCAAACCGTCCGTTCCGCCCCAAGCCAACGTTGAACTTTTACAGCACGGCACGGCAGCGGCTGATGTGACGAAGAAGTTACCGGTCGCCAAAAGCGTCATGATCATTTCCTCCGCGACGACGTCGGCAGCAGCCGTACGTTTGCGGAGCCAGGGCCGGTAAATTTATCTGTCATACACCAGCTGACGATCTTTAATTTATTCGCATTTATAAATCATAACTCTCTCGTTAGCGTTTGTTTCAAAAAAGTGCAACCCGGTGGCGGAACTAGATGTGACTCGGGAGAGGCTTATTGGAGGCAAACAAGCAGCCGGTTAGTGACCTGCTTTGGGTTGTTAGTTGCTGCTTTTTTTTCGTTTCGTTCTCCCGCTAACTCCAGCTTAGCCAGGTGTTGCATTAGCCGAGTACTTGTGCTCGAGTTGCGCGTGCGCGCGCGCGCTCCAGCTCGGGATTGATTGTGGGGCGCAGATAATGACAACGAGTATTTCCAGTTTCTTGCGGATCGCGAATTTAGACAAAGCGCGACTACCTTCTACCGTTTAACAATCGGGATGGACGAAAGCGAACCGATGCAATTAAGTGTGCCGATCGTGACAAGATCCGCCCGGGGTGATACAGAGGTATTGAGTAATCGGTAAGGCGCTGTGGCAGGATAGCATCGGCACAGAAGTCATTCGAAGAACGCAGCAAGTTTGGAAGCTGAGATCGTACTGCATCATGGAATTTGTCATATTTGCATGTTGGGTTTACCGATGTAGGCTTATTTTAACAACGTTGCTGGACTAGCCAGCAATTGTAAAAGATAACATTATCTCCATACTGTACAAGACATATTTCGAAGCTTTAAGAGCGTACTGTAAGTTTTAAAAAGAAAGAATACTTTCGGGAGAAACTTTCAAAACGAAAACAGAAACAAAAAATCGAAACAAATACATAAAACAAATACATGAAATAGCGCGTATATATAAGAAAGAGCTTATGATAAGAAGGGTCGTAGAAAGAGACATATAAACATACTTGTCCAATTTTTTTATAACAGATGTCGCTACTGGTTCATTAGTCCATTGGTTGCTTTACTGTCAAAACTGTCATTTGGCAGTATCATCATGAGACTTTCCTTTACTGTTTCTGTCAATACGTCATCTGTTTACGTTTGTAGTGTTTTGAGGGAAGCTTCACTTTATTGCTTGAATGTGAAACTTTTTATATTGAGCTTAAGTTTACTTCCAGGTTACTTAACGCAGAACTTAAGAGAAAAAACCATCATTTGAAATCGTTTGAAAAATAAGTGTTTACCTTTACGACATAAATCGCCAATGCGATAGAATTAAATAAATATATGTTTCTTCTAGGTTATGTTGGCCATCCTTAACTCTCAAGTTCGTAGCTGTTGAACCAAAAACACTCACTTTGCCTTTCCCAATCCGACACGTTTCCCCGGTAGCACGATGACACGACACGTTTGCTGCCGACGACCTGACCGTAACACGCGATTGTCACGGTTCCACCCGTTCAGCGCTGGCGGGATGCTTCGCTCGTCGGTTCCTTTGAGCCAGTCTGAACGGGTGGTGAGCACGTGCTGCTTACTCCCAACGGGTTGTAATAAGAACGATTCTTCTGGTTCCAGCTACGTCACGCCCTCACCCGCAAAAAAAAACACAACACACATTGCGCAACATCGATCCATTGTGTGCGATAGCTCGCAGGCAGCCAGCGCCCAGCGCTTCACGAGCCGTCGCCGAGATTGAAGCGAACGCCACCACCACCGGAGCCACTTCTAATCCCAACCGGCTCATTCACTGATTGTGATGCGGTTTTGATAAATACGCTACACGCCAAGAACATGCCCGACGCCCGGCTACGCTTGTACAACGCGGCAAGCTCCACGTTTTAACAACGCATTCCGCCCCACGGAACACACAGGCTCTCCGGGGGCAAGCACCGAAATTATGAACCAACTTTTGACATTAATCCGTGCACCGGTGTGGTTGTGTGCTGCGCCGGTGTACATAAATTACACGGTCAGCATAATTTAACGCGCTTTGTTTCTCGCAGCAAAAATCCGCCGTTTGGTGCTTTCCACCGACGGCTAACCAAACGACACCGGAGGCGGCAGGGACACAGTCGGTCGCGGCGGCGCTCGTGAAAACAATCATTTCTTGTGGACCAGCGCACCAGCCACCAGTGTGATCGTGCACTTTATGGATCATGGTATGGGCCCGGTGCCAGAAGCACCAGTACCTGCGATCCGTACTCGAGAGCGTCTCGGTGGTGCCAGCAGTGCAAGCAGTGCAATAAATTATGCAAAGCGATTTTTATGTCCCGAATTCAATTAAACGACAGCAATGAATATTTATGATAGTGTAATTGTTCTTCTCGGCTTGCGCTGTGTGTGTGTGCTGAGTCGCTCGTCGTCAATCAGCAAATCGGGAGATCGGTTGCGTTTTAGGATCACCGGACAGATAGACGACCCAAGCGCGAGTTACTGCTAAGTGCAAACTGTGATCCAGAAAGCTTTGAAGTGTCTCAAAACGCAGAGACCTCCTGTCAGTCAGCGACAAATCACCGTCGGAACACAGTCTGGAACGCTGGACACTTGAACAAGTAACGGTGGAGATGTGTCCAATATCTACTTCTTTATGACGGATGGCGTGGAACGAACATCTCACGCCGAGAGACACCGTACCAAATGAGATGGAAATTTATAGGGTGGTAGTTTTACGGTGGACTTCACTTCGCACCTTAGCACACCATAAATCGATCGTAAAAAAACCTATCGTCCGGACGCTCGGGCCTCAGACGACTATTTGCGTTCTGGTTCGCGGTGTCAATGGGTTGATGAGCCATTAAACGTAACGGTCAAACCGCGAGAGATCCATTCACCCGCTCGACTAGTCTGGACCAGCTCACACCTCCAACGGTTTTACCCTCTTATCCTTGCGGACAAGATTAAAAAGCAACAAGGAGGGCACGTGCGACGAACCTAGGAAGAGAACGTGGATCATCGAGATAAAAAGGCAATAAATATCCAATTCGAAGGTACCGGTGGCAGGCACCAGGTATCCCATTCAACCCACTGCCTACGAGGGCACGGGTCCAAACATTGCAACATTGTAGCAGCTCATACGGCAGTCGCAATCCAATAGCTGGGATTGGATTAAGTTCTCACCGCTCAGGCCGGGCTGGTGCGCCACCAAGAGGGCGGAAGGAAAAATATTATTGATAGCTCGATAAAACAGCTGTTTTGCAAAAGGTTCATAAAACTTGTTCGACCGTTCAAAGCCCCCCCTCCGTTCCGAACGACGGAAGTTATAGTGTGGAAGCAG